>NGKG01000022.1:0-23193 GCA_002162505.1 Myriosclerotinia scirpicola | reverse complement strand
TCCAAAAAAGATTTCCATATACTCCAATATCAACCAACATCACCCAACATCAAAAGCGCATCCTTCATAATTTCCAATCCCATTTCCCAATTCCCAATCCCAAATCCCATAATCATTCATTTCCACATTTCCACATTTCCACAATCCTCCCCTTCTCTTCCCTTAAAAAAAACACACACAAAAGGATAGAGAAACTCAACAGACGACGATAAAGAGCGGCAATGGAATAAGAGGACCCTGAGGTAGTGTAGATGGTGAGGGTAAAGAAAGGAGTGGGTGGACGTAACGTTTTTCATATACCCGGTGTACTATTCAGGGGTAATTACTACGGCTACTAATCGAGAACCACAAACGCAATAGAACGAACAAATCATTTCTTAGTAATATTCACCCGAAATTCTGAAAACCAATACCAATGGGACAGCCATTACGAGTACAAGAACGGCACAACAACAACACGTGAAGATGTGAAACGAATTTTTGTATAGTATCTGATCTCAACGAAGAACGAAGAACGAAGATAAATTCCTCCTAATCCCATCATATCCATCCGCTAGCTACGTGACTTGCACATGCGCTTCTAAAGCTTTTGCTCCATCTATTTACAGCCTGAAAAAAAAAACGCCCCCAAATTCTGTCCTTCTAAGATTCTGGTGATTCCAAAAGGCATGATTCAATCCCCCCCATCAAATCCAATCAATGTACGAATAAGCAATCTATAGACGATCCAACAAACCCGCGCTCTCCAACATCAGTACGATCGAGTGAACAGCATTTCTAACACTGGTCTTCTCAATATCAACAGTGAAGTCAGCCTTGGTAGGAATCTCATAAGGATCGTCAACACCAGTGAAACCCTTGATATCACCATTACGAGCCTTGGCGTAAATACCCTTCTTATCGGATTTTTCAGAGTGCTCGAGGCTGGTTGCAACGTGAACGAGGTAGAAGTCACCATACTTCTCAACCATTTCACGAGCATGCTGACGAGCATCCTCGTATGGCGCAATTGGTGCGGCGATAACGGCAGCACCGGAACGAGTCAATTCGGAAGCAACGAATGCGATGCGACCAATGTTGCGAGTTCGGTCGGCACGGCTGAAGCCAAGCTCAGAGGAAAGCTCAGAACGAACGGTCTCACCCAATAAGAGAGATACGGAACGTCCACCTTGTTGGTTGAGGGTGGTTGTCAAGGCACGTGCAATGGCGTCTTTGCCGGAGCTGTGGTAACCAGTAAGGAAAACGGTGAAACCTTGAGCAGAACGAGGTGGGTGAGATTCTCTAAGAACACGGACAACTTCTGGGTAAGAGAACCATTCTGGGATCTCACGGCCAGAGCGAAGTCTTGAACGAAGTTCAGTTCCGGAGATATCGAGAGTGCGGGTACCTTGTGGAACCTCGTCCTTTGGTCTGTACTCGTCGCTATCTGGTAGGTAAGTCATCATCTGGAAAGGAACGACCTCAATTCCGAGCTCATCCTTGAACTTCTCAACGGCGTATTGAGCATCGTATGGGCCATAAAATTCCTCTCCTTTGCTGTTCTTTCCTGGTCCGGCGTGATCACGTCCGACGATGAAATGAGTGGCACCATAGTTCTTTCGGATAATGGCGTGCCAAACGGCTTCACGAGGTCCACCCATACGCATAGCGAGAGGGAGGAGACCAAGAACGGCCATTCCGTTAGGGTATCTAGGAAGAAGTGCCTGGTAAACACGGACACGTGTGAAGTGATCAATGTCACCTGGCTTGGTGAGACCAACAACTGGGTGGATAAGAACGTTGGCTTGACGAGCTCTGGCAGCACGAACAGTCAACTCTCTGTGAGCTCTGTGCATAGGATTTCTGGTTTGGAATGCGACAACTTTGGACCAGCCGAGTTTGTCAAAGTGAAGTCTCATCTCTGCGGGGGTATCTTTTTGATGTTAGAAATTTATAGAGTTTGCAGGGTTTGAATCACTTACATCTCAAAGCAACATAATCATAATGTTCTAAACGGTTGATGGCATCAATCTTTCCTCCAACGTAGAATTCAGCTGCAGTGTTGTACAAATATTTGACTGCTGGGTGATCGGCATCACCACCGAAAACTTCCTTGGCTTCCTTCTCCCTGTGAATCGTTAGATCTGTCTTGCTTACTTGAGTGGGATAAAACACACTTGTTTGGTCTGTAAACATCCTCAACGTTGATAATAGCAAGGTTTCGGTCGTCACGGAAATCACGAATAGTAATTCGGGCGCCTTCTTTAATCCCTAACTCCTCGATTTGTTCTTTCGACACATCAAGTGTAATTGGCATAGAGAAGACGTTGCCATCTGCCAATCGATTGTTCTCAACGACGCTGTCAAGAGTTAGACAATCACTAGTATATTTGGAAGCGCAATCTCGTACCCATTGTAATCCTTCTCGGTCATGAAACCTAACAAATAAAAGATTAGCGATTGATGCCAATTGAAAGGTTTTGGTGATCATCTATTAGAAATTGTTCAAGACTGCGGGGTCATTTTGCCCCTCCATGCAGAGAATAATTAAGCGGAAAAGACATACCTTCAAGGGGGGAGAAACCACCGCTCAAAATCAATTCAAGATCGCAGAGTTGTCTCTCTGTAAGAACGATAGCAGGAAGAGTCTCGGCTTCTGCTGAAAGTTCATTGTGTCTTGACAAATCTCTTGCGAGAAGATCTCTGTTGCCATTGTTAGTCCATTGACATTCTATCAACATTCAGCGAATGAATTCGTCTTGTTGCTTTCGCATTCTTACTTGAGGACACCACCGTGAGGAGAGTTTGCCATGGCTACGGTTTAGAGTAGTCAAAAGGTAAGTTATTTTGGGTAAAATAAGATGTTGGGAGTAAAGAATGGAGGATATCAAAGTACTTTGGAGGTTGTGCTATTTGTATGGAAGGAAGAGAGGAAATGGAGAGAGAGAGATAGAAAGCAAGAGAGCAAGTAGAGAACAAAAAAAAAGGATGATAGACCTTTTAAACATCAAAGTAAATATACCTACCAAGAGATTTTAATAATTTTTTTTCTTTTAGTAAAGCTTCAGTATCCTCTCATCCGCCTTGTATAGAACCCGGTTGGGACAAGCATGAAATGACGTGCTCGGTAAGATCTTTTACTTACAAAGACGCGTATTTAAATGATATGATACGTAAGGCTATCAAACCATTAGACCAAAATTAGAAGTTTATATGGGGAATTTGATTAATAACCTTGAAAGAAGGAGAAGAAAGAATGTAAGTGTGAGAATATAAATATGGATAAGTAGACGTAGTTAGAACGTATATGGGTAACTAAAAGAGGATAAATCATTTGTCAAAATGACCAAGAAACTACCTACCGGTACATACTAAGATAGATAATGGTGATATTACCGTTCTAGAAACTAATAGTAATACTTGGATCTATCTGATATTCAATTAGAAGCGTACTTCCGACTATTCTACCATCTGACATTGGATTCTACCGGTATCTTCTCTTCTAGGATAGATACCTAGACATGATAGGTAACATTCAGATCAAACGTTGCTTCTCATAGATTGAATGCCAAGAGCATCTCAATGATGTTTCACAGAATCACAAGTAATGCTTGTTTGAACCCCATTTCATTTCCCCATTTTGATTTAGATAAACATTTCTCCCCCCTTTCCGCGCGGCTCCTCAATCATGGATCGTTACTTTGTTTGATAGGGGGGATTAGATGATGTAGACCTAGTTGCTATTTCAGTCGAAACCCCATGCTTCAAATTCATATGGATCGTCTAGAATACGCTGTTATCCGATATGAAGTTACCAAGGTATCTATCATCTTCCATCATCTTTCATGAGGATCGCATATGCTACGTCAACCGTGATTCATGATTCAAGCAGTCTTGGAAACAATCTGCGCATTCATATTCATAATTAGGTAGCTTCAAGAGAAGTGTGTTGTCTGCAAGAAGAACGTTTGGGAAAGAAAGAAAACACATGAAGATTCAAGTAAATCATGATATCTCCTTGCCTTATCTTATCTCTTATCGTTATCTCCGTACATTCACGGATAATCGGCCTCGGCGTTTGCCGTCCTTTATTTTGATGCTTGGGGAAGTTTGATGTGACAAACTTTTGGATTTGATATCTCACACCCTGTTCTACCAAACGATATTCTACAACAAGATGTCTGTAGTATCTGGTCTGAAAGGTGAAGCTTCGCAACAAGCTCGTTCATTGGTAAGTAATCACAAATATTACCCTGCAAATTTTTGCCACTTTGTATATCACAAAGTTGTTGATGTCAAGCCATGAGGGGAAGCATGCGCGGTTGATATATATCCATACTTACTTCCAACTTACAGTATCGACAATTGTTAAGACAAGGCAGCCAATTCGCCGCATACAATTTCCGCGAATATGCGAAGCGTAGGACGAGGGACTCATTCAGAGAACACAAGGATGTTCAAGATGAGAGGAAGATTCAGGAATTAATGCAGAAAGGACTGAAGGAATTACAAAGCTTAAAGGTATGCTAGGATATACATTGGCAGGGAACTCGACGCGATGTCTGCAGACCTCTGTTATCATCGAAATCTGGAAGTTATGAGGGGTACGGAGGGATACGGAGGGGGTATGCGGATATAAAGTTTAGCAGTACTTAGGGTCCAGTCGCTGACGGTCTTCACAACAGAGGCAAACTGTTGTCAGTCAGTTCTTCCAACTCGATCGATTAGTTGTTGAAGGTGGGAAATCGGTATGTACTCGCATGAGGTCTTTACATGGGAGGAGACAAAGTATTGATTTTCGCTATAGGGAAAGCAATCCGGGAACAGAAACGACATAGTTAGACAAAAGGATACAGGGTAAGAAGTTTTTCCTTGTATTTGGTGTTAAATTATGGCTCACATTACATAGGTTGGACTGATACATTTCGGATGATTGTGGATGTGGACTTGAGGGGTGATATGAAGTCGAGACGTTTGGACTTGGTCAGATGGATCACAATATGGAGTTCGATTGCATTTTGATGTCTGTCCGGCGAGACATTCTTATACCAAGTATTTTAGCAAACATCACATCTCAGCCATCAGCTTGCGCAAAAGATGTTGAGCTGCACATAGTTATTTTACTAGCTTTGGGATTAAAGTTAGTAGCTCTCTACATGACATGTGTGTTGAGTGTGTAGGACCTGCTATTAAGTGTTAATTTATCCTTCCACGCATCTATTCTTTTTTGGCATCAACTCAATTTCCAGATGTCGTCAATTATCTCTAACTTTTTATGCGAGTGCATGACTTGGATATTTTCACGCAAAAGTTACGTCACTCTTGAAGTTGTCTATTGGGTCAATCCAGTTGCATATTCCGTACAGGTACAGGTATTTAAACACTGTAGTTCATCTCTTTTCTGCGACCCCAGTTGATCAGAAATTGCGTTGATCGAGAGCTTTCTTATATAATGCTAGTGCACTAGGAATTAAGTCAATATAAGACCAGGCTAAAAATAGTAATAACTACTAGGTAGCGACACTCAAATAGAGTTGAGTATTTGTTTTATAGTAGTACCTCCTTCAAATACTACGTAATCGAGGTTAAATAATGACACCTTTCCTCATTCTTAGTCTAATCGTCGCTATTTTCGACGAGCGAAGCTACGAATGACCTTTCCTCCAATATCTTATATCTACTGTATTGATCACTGTAAATTAGTCATATCAATCGTAATTCCTTGCAATCTTTCACAAATGAATATGAGCAATAGCATCATCGATGTGTGCAACACCTAGACGTCCCCACTCACGCTCCATCTCAGCAAGAGCATTGATGGCCTCATTTTGAGCGTTAGGATTCATTGCTCGTATGAGATCTGCCATCCAGAAACCACTATCAAATTGCAGTGTTAGCTCACACGTACAGAGACGATTGATGATGAGATGAGAAGGGGTGGTTATTGTGGACTTCTGGAGGTGAGAGATGTGATAGGATGACAGCCGAAGGATGATGATTTACATATACGTACCCTTGTTTGCGTCACTTTTGGCTTTGGGTCTATGAATTGTAGAGAAAAGTAAGTTACCATCGTGTCACAGATAACGGGAATGATGATTGCTGCTATTCACAATCAAATATTCCCACATTGCCGTGATTCATTCCTGCGATTACAATTACATTTCTTCTAATAAAACCGCACTTGCAAGTCACTTTTAGATTCTCCGGCTTTGCCAATAGAGCAATCATCACATGGTGTTCTATTCCTTTCATCTTTTCACAACTTATTGCGAATGATATGGCCTGATAATATCATTTCGTGATCGGTGATGAGGTTGTATAGTTTGACCCCTTTTTCTCGGTAATGTCTATTGTGATTGTGATTGTGATTTTACCCATCAAATGCTACTATTCACGTTCTATCCACTCTTTAGCTGAAACTAATCAACTACCATCTGTGAATCAAAGAACTTCTGATGAATATCTCAAAGTGTTCTCCTCAGCGTGAATGAAATAATAATATAATATACCACAAAGGCAAGAAACGAAGAAATATAAAAAGGTCTCTCCTCGCAAAGTACACATCCATATTCACCACCCCCAACACCAAACCCACAACCCTCCCAACCCATCCAAAAATGTCTTTCTTCCTCCGCAACCCCCTTCTCAGAACCCTATACCAAGACATCCCCCCCCGCCTCAACGGTCTCGATCCCTTCTCCGCCAGCGACGCCGAACTCATCGCGCTCAAAGAATCACACATTGATATCGCACTCGCACGCGATATTAGAAGATGGGCACAGAGAAGAGCAGATGCGTTTTGGGATGAAATGAGTAAGGGAAAAGATGCCGATTTTGTGATACTTGCTCCTGAAGCTGCGAGTCTTGAGGTTGAACGATGGAAGGAGATGTGCATGCTGGAGAGAATGCCGTTGGGGGTGTTGGAGAGGGTGTTGGATTGGTCGTGTTGTTTTGATGATGATGATGGAGGGTTTGATGATGGAGGGTCGCAGTCTGCTCCAATAGAACGTACAGAGGAAGAAACTCGGTACGGAGTCATCCACCAGGAGATGAAGAGACTACACGAAGAACGCACGATCAGACAAGATATCAATCCAAATCCAAATCCAAATCCAAATCCAAATCCAAACTCAAATACCCCATCAACCTCCGCTTCTTCTCCGCCCACAAATTCTCCGCCCACAAATCCAGGGGAAACACGGCCCTCGCAATCCCAATCCCAATCCCAATCAACAGAACAAGAAGGATTGTAGGCATCAAAGACGCAAGAAGAATAGGAGAAGCGGTATACGATTCCCTTTCCATTCCACACCTACATATAACCCTCCATCCAATACAGCACGACAAAAAACCAAGCTCAACCAAGCTATCACCATGGTAATTTCACCGGCACCTTTCGAAATCTTTGCGTAGCCTTTTCGTTGCGTAGCTTTTCGTTGCGTAGTCTTTCCGTTGCATATTTGTATCTTAGATACCTACATATCTAATTACAAGACCTACATACCTAGTCACAAGACGCTGCTCTTTATTTGGGCAATCCTTGCTTCTAGTATTCCCTAGCTTCTATGCTGTAGTATACCTAGGTAGTATAATTGCCTTATGCATGTCTCGTTTTCGTGACGGTTTGTGTACACAGTATACTGTACAGAGGGTTACGCGATACTGTAGAGACTACGAAGTAGAGACCCGATTTAATTATAAATGGTTTCGTGACTTACATACAGCACATGGATTTACGAGAGCGAGAATCGTGAGGAGAAATTTGATTGTTCGTGTGCGGATTATCTATACCGTATCCCTTTATGTTCCTGTGGGATGATAGAGCGAGGAAGAAAGGAAGGAAGGAAGGAAGCTACTTAACAAAACACCATGTCTTAATTTCTAAACCCAACCTCAGTATTTGATCGAACCAACAGACAGGACTAAACAATCAATACATACATACCACAGCCGAAACCGTGTGGCGAGAAGGGAGATGGGAGATGGGAGATGGGAGATGGGATGGGAAGAAAGTATCAAGTATTTGAATTTGAATTTGAATTTGAGATTGAGATTGAGATTCAAAAATGAGATAGACAATATCATCCGATATCTCCAGAACAAGAACAAAACTTCGTCATCTATTTGCACCAGATAGATAGATTACCATCCAAACTTCCACTTGCCCACCATGAAATGTTCCAGAAACCAGAGGCGTCAGGTTGCCTTGAAACGAACATATTTGATCTGATATACCAAAGTCCACAGTATGTTTGGAAATATCAATATAACCACAGCACATAGCACATAGCACATACCAAAGTCCCCATCAACAAGATCGGACGCAATTCGCCCTCCTCAAACCCGCATCACTGAATTCATATGAACAGACGCCAAGTATTGTAGAGCTCAAATTTCATATTTCAAGTCCACTCCACGTCTAACGTTGGAACATGAATGAATATCATATCATAATATCAGCAAGCCAAGCCAAGCCAAGAGCCAATAATAAGCCAGATTCCCGCTAAAGTAACAAAGCAAAAAAGCAAAAAGCAAAGGTATCTTAGCATATAAAATCATTCACTCGTCTGAGTGATAACAGTCGTCTTAAGCCCACTCGCCCAATCAACCCTATATCCACCACCACCACCATTACCACCACCCGCCATCTGACTGCTCTCTCCCATCCGGTTTGCTGCACTCAGAACACTAACTTCTATCGAATCCTCCTCCTCTTCCGTCTTCCACGCCTCCTGCAGTCGCTGTCTCTCCATATCCTGTCTTTCGACATCTTCCTTGAGTACGATTTTCTTATCCGCATACACGTATGTTCGAACGCCACAACCGTCACCTAAACCCAACAGGGCGGCGAATTGCTGCGAAAACTCGTCTCCTGAATCAACTAGTGTTTCCTGGGAGGTTTTGCCTGCATGGGTCGAGGTCTCGGAGAAAATGCTGAAGGCTTTCTTGGGGCTGGGGCTACTGAAGAGAGGGCGGAGCGTGGCAAAGGATGCGGCGGTTAGAGCGATGGCGGGTTCGATGATGGACCATTTCACCAAGTTGATTCCTTCCCAGGTGTAATCCGTGACTTGGATGAGTTTGTCGATGTAGTATATACGGACCAGTGTTGCAGAGCTCGCACTATTGGTTCTTAGAAAATAAGCTAGATGAATCCGGATTTGAATCACTCACAAAAATCCGAGAGATAGAATGAGAACGACTGATAGTTTGGTGCGTGGATTCATCTTTAATTGCCAGACGAATGTGATTGGCAAGATGCCATAAGCCCAATCCGTAATAGCACTCGTGGCAGCATGTGCATAAGTAACATCGGCGATAGTCGATATGCTCAAACAAGACCCGTTGGCATCGATGACGCTATCCCAGAAATATGAGATTGGCTGACATTGCAATAACACAAAGATGAAGTATGCCGCGCTAACGAGAAGAGCTAAAGCCATAACGCTATAGATAATCCAGAATTGATAACGTTTGTTGGAAAGTCGTAGGAAGTAAACCCCGATGGAAACTTTTGTGATAGCCATAGTAATGACATAGAGAACTTCACTTGAAAATATGTACTGAAGATGGTGAGTATAGTGTCCATGTATATAACAAATCTACACACCTTAGCAAGAATATTAAGATATTCTGTATCAATATTGTATATATGAGCACCGAGTCCAAATGCGAGTGATCGCAACAAAACTCCGCATAGGGCAGTATGTATTATCTAAGATGCATAATGTAAGTATCACAACTCATGTGTCTGGGGTATATTTGACCATACCATCGAAGCAACAGTCAACCAATCTTCAGGTCCAAAGAATTTTTGAATTCGAACCCGGACATAAATTCGAAGTATCACGGCAAGCCAAGGCAGGAATAAAGAGGCGCAAGCAACGCCGGTCACTTGGAATGTTAATAAAGATACCCTAGCTAATTAGAAAAGAGTCGATATAACATACCTTGCGCACCACGATTAACACCGAGAACGTGGTTCTGACGAGAGACGAGATCCATTAATGGCATCGAAACCATGGTAAATGGTATATCGAAGAAGTATTGTTCATGGGGAGAAGAGGAGAGAACTCGTTAGTCGTCGGATCTCCAGAGAAAGAATTCAAGTCTGGAGGAGATATATATGACCTGCATCTATCGATACATATGAAAGAGAGGTACGACGTAAACATAGGCAGGCGCGTTTGCATGGGTTACGGCGCCTCCTTAATATTTCCCAGGCTAGTTCTACTTTGTAGGTTGTTACAGGGGGGTCTATAAGGTTTGTGCAACTCAAATTTAAGGATTAGATTAACCTTGAAAAGCTTAGCGAGTCTATAAGCTCTAGGCTTCCCATCATATGATATTAATCCTAATTTAAGTTAAGCTTGAGTTATATATAAACTTTATTAGCCTATTAGGTGTTACCTTATAACTCCAGGGCCTTTCAGTGTATATATTTTATAATAATAAGAATAGCTTATAGTATGATTCATTACAGACGCAAAGAAAGAGCGAACCTAACGCTCGCCAAGAGATCTAAGATAACCGAGGCCCCTCAAGCCACGCGAGAGACTCGCGAGTCGTGAATAAATAGCTACGGTAGTAGTCTTCATGCAATAAACCATGCAGATGCATTTGCGAATAATTACAGATAAATTCGTACGCTATAACAAAGTATTTATTTGTGTTACGATGTACAAATATGAATATTGCGGAGGATCTGCTTACAACTACTTAAGAGAGAGGGTCAAAACTCGAGTGTTGGTGCTGTTAGTGCCAAAGGGGGAATTGATGGGTTGTACAAAACCCTTCATGATGATCTATTCCCCGGAGAATGAATATAAGAGAAAATGTGGACTGACTGTCCGACGAAGCACACAATACACACTCCTGAGAACAGAAGGATCAACCTATTTCCCTGATATGAGTAGCACCATCATCTTCATCTTTCAACCTCGTTACACATACTTGGGAAAACAACCCTTAACAGTTCAATGTTTGTTTGTACATACAGTGATACATTCAGTCAAATCATTTGTCGGTAACCGGCTCCAATACAAGCTTCCAAACGCCAACCAAATCACCACAACCACTCAATTTGTCATGTACAATGACCTCGTACAACCTCATCTATCCAATCCTCACCAATGAAATTCAAGCTCTCGGAGAAATAGATATGGTAGGTGCTCGCTAGACCCAAATCGCGATAGGGCCAACGGCTAGTAGGGTTATCACTTAGTTCATCCGATAGCTCCGACTCCACCCAGGTGCACAAATTACAACATCACGATTCACAGGCTCACAGCTGAACTGGAATTTGGCGGTTGGATTGACAAGGGAAAGTTAATTGGGTAAAGTAGATTTCAGTGTTTCACCGAGAACTGGACGTGTGCTCGGTCTCGGATTGGATAACGCGGATTTTGCCTTCGCGCTTGTATGAACGCGAATACCGTATGATCATTCATATGGGACTTGACAGAATGATCAACATGGATTTGATATTTTGCGACTAGCGAGGGAACTTTGACCTCCAGATTGTTCATTCTCAAATCATTCGATACCTATGTAGAGTAAATCAGTACCTAGATAATCAACGCAAATCACCGCGAGCTCCAATCATCAACCATCACAACATTCATTCCCTCATCCGAACTCTCCTCACTGCTCGGACGCAATTCAAAAGCCGCGAGGAGTTAGTCGGTGCAGCACCGAGTCCGGGTGTTGTGAAGCACATTGTGCTGCCGTGATTGAACCCGTCCTAACGCGGGAAAGTGGTGCTATTTTCTGTGGCGGGTGTTTGTCACTTGTTCCCCATGACGTCCTGAGTGGCTTTGCTTGGTGCTTTGAGGTTGGTTGAGGTGTTGGTTGTGAGGGAGCAGGGGGCGCGGAAGGGATTTGCTGTGGAAGTATTAGACCGTAGGGACCATAAGGACCATTACCTGAACTGCACGGCCCGTGTACGGTCCATCCATCAGTGCCATCACCCGATCCTTCATATTTGAACTCCGTCATAGAAAGGTATGAAGCAAGAGAATCAGGAAGCGTAGAAAGCAACTCTAACAGCCCTTCCGCATTCGTTCCTTACAAAAGATAGAAGAACATCCATCTTGTCCAGATGAATCTTCAATTTCTCCACCAGATCTCCGACAAGTCCTGCCTGCGTTTCGACTTGGGCGGCGGATTTGGCGGCAATGGTATTGTAGGTGGACCAGACGGGCTAAGAAATACCACTTCAGTTCCATCACTTAATCCTTTCTTATTGGGAGAATTTGGGGGTGTTGATGGTGGAGTTTCTAAGCCTCCTGATTCTGGTACTAATAGAATTTCATGAATAGATCTATCATTCGCAAAGGCTTTGATTGGAAGTTCTCCGATTTTGGCAACTTGTTGTTCTTGGGTTGAAATCTCCATGATTGAATATTCGATGATTTCCACTATCTCTGTGATTTTGTTCGGTGAGCAGTATTTATGGGTCTAGAGTTCATCTAGCCATGACATACGATGAAAATGTGAGAAGTCCAACATCCCACCGACTTGATCATTTCTACGTCAATATCAGTCCCTTCACAAACGACTTACAAATTTCCCCATATCCAATCTCCATCCATGTCACTGTTGTCCCCCCATATCTGCATCTCAAAGTTTGCAAGAACAAAAATACTCCAAACATTTTCTGCAATCAAACGTCCATGTGCTTCTAATATTAAACATTTCTGGCGGCCAGATCAATCACTACCCTGAAAACCCATTAATCAAACTAACATCAGTACATCGTTCTCAATACGACTCTTCGAGTTAATGGATCTTCTGTGTGAATTGCACTTTCAAATAACATCATACCACAGTACAACCAATTTTCAGCCATCTCAGCCATAAATCTGCGTCTTCAACCTACCTGCTTGCACATCAGACTCAGCTCGCGGTACTCTTTCAAT
The DNA here is from genome assembly GCA_002162505.1 of Myriosclerotinia scirpicola. Classification (NCBI taxonomy): domain Eukaryota; kingdom Fungi; phylum Ascomycota; class Leotiomycetes; order Helotiales; family Sclerotiniaceae; genus Myriosclerotinia; species Myriosclerotinia scirpicola. The sequence goes on along the minus strand of NGKG01000022.1, from coordinate 10,294 downwards.
GTATGATACAATAGTAATGCATAAATATTAAAGTTCACATTATCAGTTATAAACTATCCCACTTCGGATGAACTTCGGATGATAGTCAAGTAATATCATAATGTATAAATAAGGCACAGCAATTTGGGGTTCAGGAAAGAGGGTTGACGTGATGGGAAAGATGATCGCATTAGGACTCGCTATATATGCGCATTCTTATGCTCAGAGGGACAATCCACCTATTTGATAGGTTTTATGCAATTTTCTCCTCCGCCCGTTTCGAACGATGCAGTTAACGAAATCTTCAAGTTCTGCTGAGAACCTTGAGCGCCCCAAAATGGTAGCTTTTCCATGATTCAGTCATCCATGGATGTGATTTCCTGACTTGCCTGGGCCTTTCTTTGCCCCTCTCCAATTCATTGCCAGCTGTATTACAACATCACAACACCCACTCCACTTCCCGATTCATGAATCCTATTCATCTTATCCACGCCTCCCGCGATATGATTCGCCTTGTAATTATACAAATAATAATGCAACTGGCCATCACCAGCGCCGAATTTTTGTTTTTCCAAAAACAAAGTATTATCCATAAGTGTCAACGCGTTAAAGACATCGAACTTATATTTCTTAGCAATGATAAGAGCATCATGCATAAGTTCATTAAGACGTTCACCAAGATTGCTTCTAGAGGCAGCTGGATCAAGGGCAACGGTTGAGGCGTAGTAGAAAAGGTAGGCGGCGCGCACGTTAGTGTGTTTGGGGTTGCCGATGACAGAGGATTCGAGGCAGTAAAAAGAAAAGAAGTCAGTAAGTTTTTTGGTTGCGGGATCCTACGGATGTATTAGTCTACGCTAAAACAAGAGATTGAAATGGAATATTACCTCAACAACGTAACACCAGACGACTTGTTCACTAGGATTCTCAATTTTATTGAGAAGCCAATGCTCTACCTCCTCTCTGGTGAAAACCGGCGCCATGTCGAATTTTGCCAGATATTTCTTCATAAGATCCAAGACTCCATCAATATCTTTGGCTTCCATAGGTCTCAGTCCTTTGGTAGATGTATTGGTCGGTAAAGCAAATTTCCGAACTTGCCATTCTGGTTTACTACCTGGTGGCAAGGGACTGAATTTGACATCGTATAGCTTTTTCCAATCCAACGATCGGTGGTAATACCTGCATGTACTGACTGGCTTAGGCAAGACCACACCAGCAGTATATATTGCCTGCCAAGTTCCTTCTACGTGACATCTACGTGTAATCTCTTTGATGAGAACGGGCGCTAATCGCTTTGATCGAAGCTTCTTGTGAATGCACAGAAAGTTTACTTCAGAGGCTTTGAGTGTCTTGTTTCGTACTCGAAGTGCGACGGGTATGGCTGATATGAAGGCAACCAGCTTTCCTGATGCAGTGGCTCGAACACCAACGTGCCATTCCTTACTCCAGCCTGGAGACATGAGTGCCCTAAATTGTCAGCGAAAATCGTGAAATTAATACATCCGTATCTTACCATTTTAGAAATGACTTTGAGTAATTAAATCGGAACATAGCTTCATCATCTTCAACATAGTGGCCGTATAATAAATCGAAAACTTCCTGCAAAGCCTCATCACTTGTCATATCCATTGTAACCCAGTTAAACCCAGCTATCAATGGTCCTGGCTCTTTTGGTACTTGTGCCGGATCAACAACCTTGATTGGACCCTCTTCGATGATTTCCGAGCTTTCTCCAAATTTAGGGACCGGTTGTGTTTGCCAAAACTTGTATGCGCCCATCTCCTTAACATTCTTCCCACTTGAAGCTAATCCCGTCATGATATCCTCTAAACTGAGTTTTCGCACAGCTTCTGCAGCTTCTTTCCCGGAGAGATCCCCATCTGCAGCGCCAATTTGTTGCGCTAAAGCGGGATTCAATGCGAGTAGGTCTGCAATCTGAGCTTTGCTGAGACTAGCAACAGCTTTTGAAAGGTCGTCTCTTGCAGTATCTTTGTTTGGTTCATTTGATGATCCTACTCCTAGTGCGGCCTTTATCTTCTTTCGCTTTGATTTCTTCTTCTTCCCGGTATCTGACGTGCCAGTTGCGCCAGTACTTGGTTCTTCATTATCTTCTTCGTTTTCGGATTCAATTTGTGGCTGAGTAGAGGGAGTTTCTTCAGGTATATCTTCGGAAGCAATTTGTTTGCCCTTGGGCTCAAGATTTGTTGAATTGTCTGCCATTATTTTTAATAATGTTTAAAATGAATAGGGACGTTGAGGACAATTAAGGTGTTCCAAGGTTCTTACATCTGGTAGTGGGAAGATTGGCGGGGTCATGACGCTAAAATTTGATTCTGAGACCAGTCCAAAGTAGGAAAGGTTGAAAGACTAAATTGGAAGGCGGTGAAGCCAATGTAGTAGGTGAGTTTCATATTATCTACGAAGTATCAGTGGGAAGAATGATGATCTAGGCATGCATTATCTACAGTGTAGCTCTTCAGAAACAATATAAGCAAATTTGTTCGTGGACAGACTGTCGACATCCTCCACTTCCAATCTCCAGTCTTAAATATACGCCCTGATACTGTCTATACGGTTCGAGAGGACGGATGTGTACGTCGGTCTATCTTGAAGGGAGTACCATAGAGCACTGGGCTGAGGGAACGTGTACTGGGTAGGCTTGAGGAGCAAACTGCAAAAAGAGTCTGGAGCAATGGGGTGGGAGCCGGATCTTCCAAAGTCAATCTCAACTCAAGGATACCCTTCGCCCAGAATAATTCGTGCTGAATCAATGAGTATTCTCGACATTTCCTCCGGATGCTGGCGAAGGAGGGCACAAAGGATCACAGGGGCCGTGTTTGCTGCCTCTTTTGCAAGCTGATCAAAGATTTCGTTTCCTAGTATCTTGGTATGCCCTGGACACCACCAGACGTCTGCCCCAAGATCTTAGACCTGGGGTTTGCGTTCTCTACGGCTCTATTTCTGTACGGGCTTGTAGAAATCATCAAACACTTTTTCTCTAAAGCCTCCATCAGGGAGTACTATTCGGCATGCAACCGAACATTGGCCAAGTATAAATTCGCAAACGCTATGATTGTGAGTCAATGGCGTCGAGGAGCACAAGTAATGCCCCATACCCTTTAGCATAGAACATTTCCTGCTTATCCCCTAGTGGAGGGTGCCATAGAGAATCTTCCTTTTGCCTTGGAATGCACAATAATACGTTTCCACAAACGCAAAGCTAGCCAATCAGGTGATGAATCAATCTCGTGGCGAGGAAGCCTTGTCTCAGTAATGGGAGAGTATTCGGCCCTGCGCATTGCTTTCCATCAATATCAAAATCTAGATATCGGGCAACCAACCAACGGGCTTGCTTTTCATGGAGCCATGGTGCTTACAGATCTGCTTGGTAACGGCCCCTTTTCTCTTAATATCTTCGATACAACGTCGACTGGTATGTCCTTCCTAAACAGGAGACGTCTGGGTTTGACTGTTCATGTCCAAAGTCAGGACAGGCTGCAAACTACTACACAAAATCTTCTACGCCACCTACAACAGAAGTATTCCCAACCCGGTATTGCAATATGTAATCACAAAAGATAACAAAGTATCCTTCTGACCACCAAAGATGTGGTGGATAAAATCATTACAAAACATGCAAGAGGGAGTGGCCAACTGCCGCTGGAGTTTTCGCAAAATTCAGTAAGCGTTGAATGTTAGATTATCTATCATATTACCAAAGGTTTTTGTATGCAATAAGGCGGTGTAACAAAGAGTGGAGTACGAGCGTTAGATTGGGGGCCCTTAGAATAAGAGCTTTAGTATCATCGTTTGCCGGATTGCTTGATACGCACCTCTACATGCTGAAATATCTATTTACGTTTCAATGTCACTATACACCATCATTTTAATTGGATACCTGAGTCTAAACCTGTGATTGGCCTCAAACCTGGGTCCAGGTTGAGGCGCAGTACAGCATTCCTCAAGACTGCGATGCGACCAGAAGATAAGGTATCATTCACTCCCTCCTAAACCTCTTCTCATTTCATCAACTTTCCCAATCCCCTCTTTATCTCAACATGGATACACAATCAAGCTCTCAGCATTTCTCGTCCCGCTTCCAAAACAATGTTTATTCTAGCGCCAGGCGCTTCTCACCCTGCACACTACAGCTACCTACTCCACCTCCCGCTCACCCTCCCAGGCTCATCCCGTCTACTCTGCCATCCTCCCCAGTACCGAAAGCAATAAGAATATTACGCACAAGATGACGTCGACTATGTGCGTGAACATATGCTTCTTCCAATTCTGAACAACGAACTGCACAATGTGATTATGATCATACACTCCTACAGGTGCGAAACTCCCGACTCTTTCCTCCATATTCTTTTCATGAAGACCACAACCAATCGTCCAGATTATATAGCCGCGTTCCGGGCAGTGCCGCTTTGCGCTTGGGCAAGAAAGAGCGGTAAGAGTACTTATGTTTCAGGACAGATTTACATCGTGTCGCTCTTGATTACAGCAGAAGGATTGGGGGATATTATTGCAGCTCTCGATGGACAACTCCCACCTCACATTTCTCCTAATTGGAATCTAAGCTATCTTTTTACCACACCACACCATTATTCCCATCCTATTTAGCTCCAACAAGTTTCTTAAAGACCCGCTAGTATCCTCAATTGTGACGACCCCGCTCCACCCTTATACGGCGACGTCACCACGAAGGACATTAAAGATGTTATCGTGATGTCGAGCTTGTGTCTGCCTTGTGTTCTAGCGCTTCATGGCATAGTCCGTGCCTACTGTCCACGCGCATCTTGAGACTCGGAGGCTTTCAAAGGTAGGATCGCCTTTATGCGCTGCCTTGAGTATGCTGGTATTCCTCTTGAGATTCAAGATATGGAAATCAAGAGAACGGGAGAGGAATGAATCATCAGATGTAGACACTGGAAACAGCCCAAACCTGTCCGCACCCGAAAGAATCCGCGATATCTTGGAAGCGCACGGAAAGCAGGTTGAGAGTTTGTAGTCTGGGGAAAGTAAACACCAGACCGCTTGATTTTCAGTCATTTAGAGAGTAGTTAAAGTAGATGCGAACCCTAAAATCATTTGTTAATAATTTTAGTAACATTATCTACTCGAGTAAACAATCACTTTCAACGGATCTATTTCTGGTATTCAAATAACACATTGTCTATAAGTATATCTATCGTTACGGACTTGCTCATCAAGGCAACACTCCTCCATTGTCAAGACCAAATGCCTTAAACTACAACATCGGGGAGTCAGTGATTTGTCTATTAAAATGATTATAGAATAAAAATGGGAGCAACAGCTTAGACATTCAAACAGGGGTAAACATCTAGACATTGAGCGGGGTTTCGGGGGAAATGAATATTGTGCTGTCTTAAGCTGTAAAGAGAAAGAAGATGAAGCGTTCGAAATAAGATTGAACATATCGGAGTGTGATATAAAGAACCGATTAAACTTACAACTGCTAATGATAGAGGCGCATACGTTAAAATCGTACTATGAGCTATAAATCCAATCAGCAGGAGTCGAGACATCCCTCACTAATGACAAGGAAATGCTTACCGCCATGCCCAACAACTTCTTGTCGAATAATTTTATCATTTCCAGTCTTCCATGTCGAAATGAAAGCACCATCACCCATATCAATAGTATTTCGCGCTTTCATTTTCTCCAACAACTCCGTATCTATCCCACTTTCCATAGTACCATTCGCTGCTGCCGCAAACAAACCTTGGGAATGATACCATGGAATCTCGTAATCATCCAAGGCATGGATGATGAATAGTCGCACGCGCTTGCTAATTTGAACAAAATGTGTGAGGCGTGAGGTGGAAGGCCATTTATCGTTCACGTAACTGATGAATAGTTTTTGCAGCGCAGGATATGGCCGCAACGGTGATAACACTGGTATCCAACCTGCGATAGAGTAGCTTGTGAGTAAATTTGAAACATCCGTGAAGCCTGCAACAAGAACAACGCCGGCAAACTCGATTCCTCGTACAGCAAAAGATTCTACCACTCCACATGCAACTGCTGTCCCCAAACTCTGTCCCAGAATCACAATCCGAGATGCTGGAACTTTAGCGACCTTAATAGCCCAGTCGACAGCCGCAATGCCATCTATAATAAGCCCTTCTTCGGTAGGAAACCCAGTTGAGCGACCAAATCCTCGATAGTCAATGGCTAAAATGTGTATATTTGAGGTACTTCCATCAGGCATCGCCCGATATGAACTGGTTCGTTCTCCTTGAGCCACATTTCCAAAGGTCTGTCTTGCAATCAGCTAATGGCCACCGATACAAAAAAAAAGTGAAACCATTCATACCCCGTGAACTTTTATTGTTAGCATGTGACAAAGGCATGATCTGGGGAAGACTCACAATTTATTATAAGCCTAGCATCTGGGTCACCTTTCAGCAATTCGAATCCTTTCGTAAGACTGATATCATCAACGAATCCCGAAGGCTGCTTCAATATCTCAGATTCATGCTTAGCATAAAGTCCTAAGGGCATTACGTGCCAAGCGTACAGAGTTTCTCCATCTGGAGTACTGAAATTGAATGGCGATACTTGATTCTCTATACTGAATTTGAGCAATGAAGGTTATGTATACGACTCATATTACTGACTAGCGAAGCCGAACTTTTCTGGCTTATCTATATCCGTTGCCCAGGCCTGTGGCAAATGCAATTTGTGCACATACATAACACTTAAAAGTATGAGCAAAATGATATATTCATTTTTTCAAACGGGACGCGTGACTTACTGTCTTTGCAGCCATGGATTTGTCAAGGCAATCAATGCTAGGGCGTAGAAAGAAAGTCCAAAGAGAAGAGAAAAGTATGCTTTCTTGAAAATGGGAGCAAGAGGAACCATATTGTAAAGTAAAGGGTGAAAGACCAAAGCAGGAAAAGCTAGAGAGGGAGTAAAGGTAGTCAGACTGGATAAATGAAAGATAGGTATCGGCCAACGTTATCGAAGCATTGTGATAGCAATTATAGGAGATGATATGATCAAGAAACATAAGGAAATGTTACATAGATGTCGCCGCTCAGCCGCGCGGATTGGGAAAGTGTCAAGAATAGATATGGATACATAATGAGCAGGTTGTGGGAAGTATGATGGAAAGAACAATTGACCATTGGATACCGGTATTCATGAATCATGTAAACGTAGATGTAGATGTAGAGGTAGACAGACGTACTTCGTAGACCGTAGACTTATGTACTTAAACATGTACGGTATATACTTCGTATATGTGATGGAAAAAGAACTTACAAACCCTTTTCACCAAAGTTCAATAATCCTTCCTTTTGAGTTTTCTCTTCTTCCACCTTTGATTAAGATCAAAATTGGCATAGACTTGTTCATAATCTAATTGATTGAAGTTGTAATGATTGCAAGTTGTAGGTTGTAGGTTGTAGGATTACTCGCTTGTCTGAAAGAAGAAGAGAAGTTTTGATATTCTACTAAACCTTCCAAAGGTTGGAAGTGCCTATCCCATTTCTTCCTGATCAACAAACCAAAACCAAAACTAAAACTAAAACCACCACACACCCACACACCCACACACATACCACACACCAAAATTCACTCTCGCCGCGCCTCAACTTTATTTCACTCCAATTGTTTCTTACCACCAAAATTTACATGACGCGTTCCAAAGAAATATGGAAAGAAAACGAAAATTACCTGCGAGATCTTCTCGTGGAGGAGAGCCGGCAAGCAAAAAACGAACTGCTACACCACCAGATCGATCAAATTCAGTAACTCCACAATCGCAATCTACTCCAAAACCTATCGAAGAAACTCTTCCAAAGAGTATTGTTCCTGGCATGCCTTTACCTACTGTTGATGAACCTCAATCCGAAGATCTTTCTTCTAAAGAATTCCAATCAATTTCTGAGAGGTGAGTTATGTTACCACCCAATGCCAAAAAAAAAAATACTGAAGCTGATACCAATATTTCATAGCGGAGTTCTTGCGGAATCATTGCAAAGATCACGACAGAAATGGCTCAGCGAAGGTATATTTCAGAAGTATTGGACCAAACCGACGAAGAAGAAGGGTGCCTCTGCAGAACCTCCGAACAATCCAGGAAAAGATACCATGACGAAGCTTGGAACATGTCAAATTACTATCGAGCCTCATGTATTTGATGCTACAATGTTTGCTGTTAAGGAACCAAAGTCCGCCCTTCCACCTGCTCAACAACCGCAACCAATGTATCGTCCAATTATTCAATATGGTCCTCCAAATGGAGTTATGCCACCTGCTCCCATACAAGCACCAAGTCCGGTACAACAAAGGCCAACACAGCAAACACAGCCAACAACACAAGCAAGGACTACAGAAAATCTTGCGCCAACTGCCCCAATGTCTTCTAATCCCATTTCTACGGGCCAGGCACCACCAATGAATAGCGCCCCAATGAATGGGCAAAACCCTATACAAATTCCCAACAACCCGAAAACCAATTTACCTCAACCTCAACCTCAACCTCAACCTCAACCTCAAAACACGGCACCACCTGCTCAACCAAATAAAAGTACAGATCCTGTAATTCAAATGTTGGCAGAGAGAGCAGCGACCGATGCCGACTTAAAAGCTCTAATGAGAATCGTGGCAAATGGCGAAGCGTCAACTGTTGAACTCAAAAAGTTTCAAAGTCACATTGATGAGCTAAACCGGCTATTGAAGGCACGTCAACCTCTCACGCCACCATCCTTCAACGGCAATTCGCAACCACCACCACCACCACCACCACCATGCAATGGACCGCAAACTACACCCATTGTTAATAAACCTGCTCCACCTCCCAAACCTGCTCCCGCCCCACCTCAGCAACCTCAAGCACTCCGATCAAAAGGCCCGGTAGCTCCACCTAAGCCAGACATTTCGGGTGTTGTATTTGAGTTCAATGGAGGTAACGGCGATCGATATCTTTTCCCAAAATATAGCATCCTTGACTATCTTCCCAACGGCCAAGTTATAGCCTCATTTCTCATTGTCCGTAAAGGCAGCAGCAGCGACTCTCCTTCGTATGATCCTCAACTCGATTACTATCAACCAGTTACGATTCGTCTTTACACTCACCAAGGCAAACAACTCGAATCATTACAAAAAGTTGTTGCCTCTCCAGATGAGGTCCGAAGATATATGGATGACATTATGGATAATATGACAAGAGCCGAATATGTTCTACTGGCTATGCGTTTACCCAAGGATCCCGAATCTGAAAAGGAAGGTACACCTACAAGCTCTTTAGAACAGACAGACGCGAACCCCGATAGCAATCCCAATCTACCACTCTGGCAAACTACAAATACACCAGCACCCCCACCTGTAGCCAGGTTGCCATCTTCGAAAAAACTTATTACAGAAGAAGAAAAATATCAATCTTTTATCACATCAGTTAGTTGAACTCTCTACTTCGAATATACCCACATGAATAGGCAAGAAAGATTTCATTTGTTTGTATTAAATACTATAATTGGAGGGCGCAATATGGAATGAAAGGGAAAATATGAATGGAGCAGGAAATGGGAAAACGGCGGGAAGGGATCGAGATACTCAGGGCTCATTTTATAAAATGATGGAAGGTAGGTAAACACGGGAATGGATAGGATGAATTGGTGTAGGAGGTACCGGAAGCCTTTTTACTTGAACCTTTTGGTCAAAGATTTTTTTCAACTCACGGTTTAACTTTATATTGAATTTATGCGCTTATGGATGATAATTGAGGGTGGGAAAAGCGCCATGTGTATTCTAGGTCGGAAGATAAGATGGAAGATGAGCTCTTTATATTAGAGACAATATTATAGTCATTTATGATTTGAGGTTTAATGAGTTTTTGTGCTTGTTGAACTTTTCTGGCATCTGGCATCTGGCAATGGCAAAATATGATCTGGAAAGGAGGTGGATGATGTTCGAGGATGATGTTGTAAAAGGGGGTGTGAAGGTGTGGAATTTTGGAGGGTCGGTGTGATGAGGGAGAGGGAGAGGAAGGTAGGAGGAGAGGATGGGGGTGGTGAGGGAGAAGGATGCGGGGGTGTTAAGAATACGTGCAAGAACAACCCTCCGCTCCCGCCCTCTTTAACAGCGAGCATAGATGCCCCTCTTATAGAGCGCAGCTACGCAAAGAAGAGCTGCGCTCGTAATAGCGTCGGAAATTTAGATTTGAAAGGATCTGAAAGGAGATGAAAGGGGGCTATAGAGGTTGATGAGGATTAGTGATGTGTGGTATGGGGTGAGGGTGGGTGTGTGATGCGGTGGGTAGGAAGAGAGCGAAGTTTGCTTG
>NGKG01000021.1:727474-770724 GCA_002162505.1 Myriosclerotinia scirpicola | reverse complement strand
CCGTCGGAGGGGGGGTCACCGGGAGGGGGTCACCGGGGGCGGCGAAATGGCCATGGGGAGCTGTGGGCTCCTTCAGCACTCATGGAGTGCTCAAGGAACCCTTGGAGCCGCGGTGAGGGGCGAGTCTGGCATGTACGCCTGGCTCCTCCCCCTCGTGGCCCCCATAGCCCCACCCCACAGTCCACCCCACAGTCCACCCCACAGTCCACCCCACAGTCCATCCCGCAGTCCACCCCACAGTCTACCCCGCAGTCTACCTCGCATTTCCATGCTCCCCTATAACGTCCCCGTCCTCATCAGCACTTGCTATCGTATACTTTACCCTCAACCTCAATCTCTATTCCATCATTGCCTGATCTATAACTAACTATAGTTAAGTAACTTGATCACTTGAGTTCTATTTAACATGACCTTACTAGCTGACATTCCTTTGGCTTTGATACCATTCTATACTTAATATTGTACCCTACAGCCCTTTTCTTTGTCCTACGGAACCACGTACCCCTCAAACTCATATACAAATATACCAATACCTATACCTCTTAGCATACCTACACTCAGCATCATGCTCTCATATACCCATCGACTCCCTTTTTGTAAATTATTGACATACAATTGATTATGTACGAATTTTATTTTCCGACAAATAGTTTTGCACGCAAGTCCATATATCGTTGTGTCACGGTGCTGTCACGGTGCTGTCACGCTTGTGAACGATTGTCACAATCAACGTGCAATTACGGTTCTGTTGCGCGTCACAATGCTACTGCTGTACGCATTATCATCTTCTCGATGTTGTTGAGCTATCTTCTTAACATCTTCTAGTAAGCCTTTCCGGTGAGCTTTTCCGGTGAATCAATCCCGGTGAGCCAATCCTGGTGGACCCATCCCAGTGAACATCCTCTGGTGAGCTGCTCCTGGTGAGCTGCTCCTGGTGAGCTGCTCCTGGTGAGCTGCTCCTGGTGAGCCAATCCCGGTGAGCCAATCCCGGTGAACATCCTCTGGTGAGCTGCTCCTGGTGAGCTGCTCCTGGTGAGCCAATCCCGGTGAACATCCTCTGGTGAGCTGCTCCTGGTGAGCTGCTCCTGGTGAGTCAATCCCGGTGACCATTCTCTGGTGAACCAATTCCGGTGAACCAATCCCGGTGAACATCCTCTGGTGAGCCGCTCCTGGTGAGCCGCTCCTGGTGAACATCCTCTGGTGAGCTGCTCCTGGTGAGCCAATCCCGGTGACCATTCTCTGGTGAACCAATTCCGGTGAGCTTCTCCTGGTGTCCATCTGCTGGTGAGCCAATCCCGGTGACCTATCCCGCCGCTTGATGATTTAGCCTACGTGAATTCCCCTTCATTTCATTTCATAGCAAATCACCCCAAATCGCGTATCTGGCAGAGAAACACCTTAGTCTAATCGAAGCAACAGGCATCAGCCGTCAATTCATATAGTGAAGATGAGATGAAAAAGACTAGCATACCTCGGGTGTCTCAGCAGGCGATTGAGCAAACACAAAGCTTGCAATGGTGAAAACACCAAGTATGGAGAGCTTGAGAATTTTCATGGCGGAATAGTAGACAATGAACAAACCACCCAAACAATCATCAATGAGCGCCAGACATACATCGAATCATTGATTTGAGCGAAGCCTGGAGAAGACTTTAGAACTATGCAATTTGATAAATTATCCACAGTTGCTATCGAAGAACCCCAAAGATTTATCCGACAACACCTACTACGTCTTGACACAGATTCGCTTGGTTCCCTCCACTCTATTTGCCAACAAGCCCAGTCACAAGAACAATTACATCGAAGTCACTGTCGGCCCAGGTTTCCACGTTTTGTTCTAGCAACTCGCCATGATAGCAGCTGGTAAGATCGAGCACCTCAAAGAAAATGCCTATACAATGTCTCGCACTTATGTCACCAAGCCAATTGTTTTAACATCGACCATCTCATTGTGAAAGCTGCTAAGTTGAACTTATCGCGAAAGAATTATGTTGGCCACCTCATTCTTCGCTTCGCCAGGTTATTGATGACGAAAGCGTTCAATTCGATCCACAAAGCAACGAAATTTATACCCAAGTGCATTCTTTTAGCCATGGTGGAACTGAGAATCGTGTGCGGTGTGTATTAGACGTGATGAAAACCTGGGATCGAAGCGCTATTTATCGGTCTTCATGGTATGTAGCTTGTCATCTTGTCTTTGTTGCCTTCTATCTGTTTTCTTCTCTTGCTTGTGGCGTTGCGATATACTTACGAATTACCATTTACCCCGCGATCAACTATTCTTACAACCCATTAAAGTGTTAAAAGCACTATAGCAATAAGTTAACTAGTTTTAAAAAAAGATCCAAAAATTTTCATTGTTCTTTTCAGTGTACAAAATAAACTCCTCCTTTGCCATAAGTGTATTCCATGTTCGAAGACGCAAGACCGAAAGAGATGCTTGTGTTCCTAACGTATGAAGCTAGAATCCCGACAACCGAAAGCTAGAGGAACAAAACTAACAAACTAAGGGGCGATCGCCGTCTAATTGAGACAATCCTCATTGGCTAGTTTGTAACAAATTGATTATTTCCTTGTAGCCTACTTGAGTGAAGCAACGTTGTACCTAGAATTTCAAAACCAAAATGGTTAAGGGTAGGGGAATTAGGGTAATCCCTAGAAGTAGTCATGAACAAAGTATTGAGGGAAATTTGTAATCGGAGGTGTGTGAATTGTCAAGGGTAGACTTGACGAGATTGAGGCTGGTAGGGAGGAAGTGGTTGAGTAGGTTTGATAATCCAGGGAAGGGCTGGTGGGTTAGACTCTTTGAGTGCTTAGGTGGTGATTGGAGTGTGAAAGAAATGGAAGAGAACCAGGCCAAGAGGTATAGGTTATTTGAATGGACATTTGGAATGGCTGTGAACAAGATGACATTGAGATCAGATTGACATCGGGATTCATCTTGTGTGCAGTCACCCATCATCTCAGCCAAATTTAAATGCGCAAGCCCACGACGGTATGTTCCAAGAACAATGAGATGTTAATGTTCATCCAGGTGCGTGTGTACCTGGTCACTGTGACCAGGTCACAGAAGACAGAGAAGTCGATCCGTCTCTGTTCTGCCTAGTATATTGGAATTGGTTAACGAATACAGGACAAAAGCCTTGAGATACCAAATATCCTCGGAAGCAAACAAAAGCTTTATTAATTTGCTACTATAGTATCGGGGACGTAACGGGTGCCCCACAATAGGCTATCAAAACTATCTGAGCTCCAAGATTCAACCCCCTCGAGCCACCGTCCTAGAATCTCAGTCGTCTTACACCACTGCCGCTAAGCTCACCGAAAGCAATGAAAAGAATTGGGAATATATACTCCGTACATATCCTTCATTCCTTTCGTAGATAATCCAATATCCGTCTTAACTCCCCGAATCCCTCCCCGCTTATTCCCCGCAACTCTACATATAAATCCACGGCATATTTAAAATTCCCCGCTCAATGCGGGGTGCATCCCCCATCATTGAACAAAACCGAGATCATTACACAGTAGGCTATTGCATTTATACGACTGGAATGTGTGAATATTTGATTGATCCAACGCTCTCCATCCTTTGTGATCGTCCTTCTTGGCTCCTCAGTTTTCACGTAACGGTTTGATACGCAGATACAGTAGAAAGGTATTTAAGCATCATCAACCGACGTAATGGAAAATATACACTCATCATCTTTATATTTTCTTCAAAATACTTGGGATGTCTTCAGGTACAATGGCAAATCCTTGCTCTATATCTACATTCCCCTTTCCAGACCTCTCCGGTGCATCATTCCTTTCCGGGACAGCTATACCCGTTACCAATTATTCTGCTGCAATACCCCAAACCGATTCTCATTTCGCTACTAACATTACTTTTCTCAATTTCTGCAATGTTACACTTTCATATACACATCCGGGTCAAAAAGATACTCTAAATGTGAAAGTCTTTCTTCCCCCTTCATCCTCCTGGAACGGACGATTCTTAGGAGCAGGCGGTAGTGGATATGCAACAGGCGGTTTAGATTCCAGCCTTGCATTCTCTGTCTCAAAAGGTTACGCAGTAGCCAGTACAGATGGTGGACACTACAACGATCGCAGCAATCCTGGTTCGTCTATATTTTCGGCCCGGGACTGGCCATTAACATCACCCGGAAATGTAAATCTGTATCTCCTCCAAGATTTTGCGTCGGTATCCTTAAAAGATATGACTATCATCGGTAAATCGGTTGCTTCTTCTTATTATGGAAAGAAACCAAAATATTCATATTGGAATGGGTGTTCAACGGGAGGAAGACAGGGCATGATGATGGCGCAACGATACCCAGACGGATACAACGGGATTCTTGCAGCTGCACCGGCAATCAATTGGGTGCAGTTTGTTGTTGCGGAATATTGGCCCCAGTTTGTTATGAATATTTTGGGGGTGTATCCCAATGCGTGTGAACTTGATGGAATTACAGCTGCTGCGATCAAGGCTTGTGATAGACTTGATGGGGTTGAGGATCGGATTTTAAGTGCGCCGGGTCTTTGCGCTTTTCGAGCAAATGAAACTGTGGGAAGTGACGTCACTTGTGCTGATGGAAGTAGTGTGAAGATATCCGAAGGTGCTGCAAAGGTTGCGCAAGCGGCTTGGGATGGGCCAGCTTCAGACGGTGGGAAATTCCTTTGGTATGGATTTAATCCCTCCAGCCCCGTCAGTAGCGGTCTCGCCGCTACCAGTTGCACATCATCAAACACAAACTGTACAGGGTCACCATTCCAAGTCGCCTCAGATTGGATAAGTCTCTTCATCCTCAAAAACGCATCTTTTCCTCTTCAAAATATCACCCATAGAGAATATACCCGTATATTCCAGACCTCCGTTCAAGAATTCACCTCAATAATCGGAACATCCGATCCAGACCTATCGGGATTCAAAGATGCAGGTGGAAAAATCATAACTTGGCATGGACTTGCCGATCAACTTATTTTTCCAAATGGCACATCGAGTTACTATGGAAAAGTAGAGGCATTGGACAGAAATGTGAGAGATTATTACAGGCTTTTTGAAGCGCCGGGTGTACAGCATTGTGCGGACGGGAATGGACCGTTTCCTATAGATGCTCTAGGAGCATTAACGAGATGGGTTGAAGAGGGGAAAGCGCCGGAAGTTTTGGAAGCGAGGAGCTTGCCGAACGAGAATGGGACGACGGTGGAGAGAAATTTGTGTGTTTGGCCATTGGTTGCGAGGTATTTAGGAGGGGACCCGTTGGTGGCGAGTTCGTTCGAATGTAGAGATTCGTTTTGACTGTAACCCATAAGGGAATGTTGGGGGTTTATATTGCAATACTTGACTGAAAATCTCAAAGACATGAAAGAGTAGAAGTTATACAAAATATAAAACCTCACCTCGGTGTAGTGTAGATCCTTCCAAATTCTCGACCTTCTAGCATATCCTAAGCTTTCGGATTGATAAAAATATAATTGAAGACAACCAAGAAAGTGTTCTCGCACATCACAATATTGCTTATGTTGCATATTTTATTTATGTACATTGACCATAAATGTAAATGGAAACGGAAATACTTGAGGAGTCTCCGAGTCTTCAACTAGAAGACTAAAATGGAATTTGCTCAACTTTTGTTTTCTGTATATCTTATTTCCTTTGCTTAGGCTAGAAATGAAAGTCCTCTCGATTTCTCCAATTAAACAATAATTCTTTTCCAATAACCAATTACCAAGACACTAAGAGTTACGCATCATTGTATTTCATTAAACTAGAGTATAAACAATCATCTTTTCATTAACCAGCAACTTGCTCTCATAACACATACTCTTATTCTTTCGCTTGAAGGACTCGATTGAATATCTAAAATGCTGACATGTGCCATTCATGACTGAAAAGAAACCCTCTCTCCGAACTCCTTTGACTAATGAACAAATCATACATATAAAATGACCTGTCAAAAGACTTTTTTGCACATCTGATATCTTGAGATTGACCAGAAATGGATGGATGGATGGAGACTCTCCAGCCTCCAAAGCTTTGAGGGAGTATATCAGTACTGTCGCATATCGCAGTTCCGTTCCAACGTAGACCATGAATGGCATGATGGAGGACTTTTCTGCCCGATCGGTTATGAGACAAATCATATATGTAGGATAAGAATTAGGGTTTAGGGTGCGTGTCTGATCTTTGAAGCATAAATGGATGGAAATCCCCGTCCTAAAAGGAAAATACTGAATTAATACTGTTCAGCTTCTGGTATGAGCTATGACCTGATGTAAGTCATCACCCTTTAACCTTTGTCTAATCAGCAAACAAACAATCCCTCCATGATTCATTGTCGATTGTT
This sequence comes from Myriosclerotinia scirpicola, assembly GCA_002162505.1. NCBI lineage: Eukaryota > Fungi > Ascomycota > Leotiomycetes > Helotiales > Sclerotiniaceae > Myriosclerotinia > Myriosclerotinia scirpicola. Next base: position 764,374 of record NGKG01000021.1, on the reverse strand, counting down.
GCACGTCTAAGCTTTTGAGCATATTGATAGCTTGAGACCTTCGAGGCTTCAGAAAGAGTACCGACCATATCACAGGACCGTGCAAGCGATGAGGATGACTAATCACACCCGAAAAAAGCCTTGCGTGGCGAGGCTATTATCATATCGGAAGCCACAAGATATACAATATGTATCCTACGGTAGGAATCTTTAACCTGCTTAACTCATGATGAATACGTTCTGCATCATTGACGAGATGTCGACTAAATTATTTGAGCCATGAATATTCTGGGAATAAGTAGTTCACTACTGTTATAAAGTCCAAATCATCGAGAACAATCGAACAATCCATCCTCGACGCCATAGCTTCGACATAACTTCAACAATGGCTCTCGACGCACAGAGTAATTGGAATGTAGAAATGTCGCAACCTCTGAAGCTTGCTATCAGATCTCGAAATCTAGATCCTATACCGGTTCCTGAATCAATGGCAGATCTTTTTCGTCAAGCCCCGTCGAAAGAAATCCTCCTGCCTCTGGAGATAATCTCTCATATCCTTTCGTATATTCCACGTCGCATGGACACACAATCCACCTTCCATTCCTGTACGCTTGTATCCAGACTCTGGTATTCTGCATCTATATCTCTTCTATACGAGCGACCATATCTCAATGGTGGGAACTTCAATGCCTTCGTCACTACAGTTTGCCCCTCCAAAAATGCGCACATACGGCAATCCGCACTCGCCCCCTTGGTCCGCCGGCTTGACATGGGAGAACTGGTTCACAACAGCTCTAGGAGTTTGACTGCACGATTATTGGGTAGATTAAAGGGGAATATTGTCGAATTTGTGGCACCACAAACCTCTTTCTCGATAAATTCATTCCCTGCTTTGAGCAAATGTACCCAACTTCGATACTTGGACCTCTCCCTAATCTCCGCTTCAATATCGACCAGGTTGCTATTTCAAACCCTAAAAACTCTGCAAGATCTGGAAACATTACTTTTTCCCCGCACATCCAACAGTGATCAAGACCGAATAGACGAAATATATGAATGGCCGCCCAAGCTTCAAGGTCTCCATCTGGCTGGCGGAGTCGACGATCACTTCCTCCGTACACATCTTCGCAATCTCCCACCGACGCTTTGTCGTTTCAGCATTCAACACTGCAGTATGGTATACTCCCCTGCGCTCCTAGAAACTTTGGAACATCTCGGGCCGCGACTCCAACACCTCACGATTCGACACCCAATGAACCGTATGGGAGTTGGTGCATTGGATTACATTCTCCTAATGTGTCCCAATCTGACAGCTTTTCGCATATCCGCAGATTTTATCACAGATGCTTTGTTCGAGAATATACCCGCAGATCATCCATTGCGAATCTTGGATCTAGATTGTAGCGGCACAGCTGGAACACAGGTAGGCGTCACTGCAGGGGCAGTGTATGATGCGGTAGAAGAGGGCAGGTTACCATATCTCAGAAGCGTAAGAGTTAGTGCTAGATTGGCTTGGAACGCGACGGAGAGTGGGAGACAAGATATACTTGATTGTGAGTCGCAGTTGTTCTTAATTTGCGACATTCCCTAGCAGCCGATGCTAATAATACTGCAGTGGTAGATACAATGGAGGACCTCGAGGCTGAAATCCCACTTGGAATTGAGCCAATAGGTGTATGGTTTTCACTGGATTGATCGGCTGGATGATACTGTCTAACCTAGCTAATGTTCAATGTTAGGGATATAATTAAGCGTCAATGTTTGAGGTATATTGTACACATAAGTATATACTGCCCAGATATCGTCATCAAGTTTAGCAAGTTGCTGACAAAAGGTCTCTTAAACTGGCATTTCTTTCAATACACCAAACCAAGCATTTTTTTCTTGGATACTTTGTGTCGTAAGTGCATTACAAAATGTTTGATGCATGCTTGACTCCCGAGATATTGGCATACCTCTTATGACCGCTGTGATATTGCCTTTCGTCTACATAGTGGTCTATCTCTCTCCATCCCATAATGATTATTTTGCTCCACGGTGTATCATGATTCCACGGAAAGACCATCAAGCTTTTATTAGTCTCTTCTCCCAATTGGATGAATTAATACTACGACCGATGACACTTTCCGGTCAAGCATTGCCATTCATTACCGATATACTTTCTAAACGCTGCTTGAAGACTAAATCCAGTCTCCCAACGCAGATGAAATATTAAGGCATGGAGAGGACGTTCACAAAGAATGTTTAAGTGAGACTTGCACATTGGGATTTAAACACGAGCAAAGTTCTGCCAAACTATTCCTTCGGCTGTCTTCCCATCTCTCGCATGTTTTTCCTATCTCTCGTATAGCTTTACAGCTAATCGAATCCAGCTAGATCTATGTTTCCTCACAAAATAAAAGCATTGCACGCGTCGTTCCCCAAATCTCGTATGATATCATTCTTTCATCATTCTTACAGCAGTCCAATAAAGTGGTCCTCCGTTGTCGTCAGCTCGGAGCCTCGGGAGCCTCAGTATCCCACAAGTTTCTTCTTCGCGGCGCGCAATATGGCGACACTCTGGTCCCAGACATTATCTGGTCCAGGAGCCTCTGTGTAGTTCGTGTCAGCGACACGTTCACGTTCGATCTCCCACATACGTTGTTGGTAAGCCTCGAGGATCCTGAATATTGTTAGCAAAATTAATTCTTGCAGGTCTGGAATGAATTCGCAGACTTACTCCTTCTCGAAAGCTTCTTCTCCGACCCCCAACACGAAAAACGGATCATCGACGAAGAGATCTTCTATAATTTGTGCCTCGAGATTCTCTTTTGTGGCTAGTTGATGTGGCTGGGTGCCAGCTTCGTCGATGGAAATATTTTTGAAAACTTCTTGTCGAGGAGCATTTGCCGATGTTGCGCCTAGTGGAACTCGAGAAGTTACAGTAGGATGGAAACTATAAACACTCCCAGTGCTTTGTTGCATATACTGCTTCTCTAGTACTTGGATTTGATTTGCTGGGAAGCTTTGAGGATGTGGAAATGAAGGCTTAAAGATATCCATACCGGTTCTGACAGTATCAGTCTGAGATTTAGCAACCCCGCTCAGATCGAAGACAGGAGATCTACCCCGTGGTCGCAATGGCACGCGTTGTGGTGATTGTCTTTGCTGTTGTACCGGGCTTCTAGATCGACCACGAAACCGACAAGTTGGAGATGCCTGTCTCTGAGGTCTGAACTGTCCTTCCATTCGGGATGGCGATCTTTGGCGAAGTGGTGAACGAGATCGGCCCCGTTTGATTTTCTCTCGACTAGGAGATCTGTTCAATTTAGTTATGCCAATATGTACTTGGTGTGCGAGCTGCTTACCTGGATCTGCGACGTGTCATTCTTTGCGCCAAAGGTCTGCCTCTTGCTTCTTCGTGTCGGAAATGATGCTCTACGCAGCCTTTATAGATACAAGTGTCATCAATGTAGATATTGCAGCTTGGAGAAGCCTTCAATGCGTTAAGGATCTTGGTTCTGAAGGGATTTAATATTAATGATATATGTAGGAGTTTTGGTGCGCTCACCGAAGTTCAGGATTAGAATCCAAGCCATGATAATTGCACCATTGACGAGTTCCTGGAAGTGCTTGATTGCGGGGCCATCTTGTGCGACGACTTGGACAATAGCGCTCGATATGGTTATAATCGTTGCATCGCCAGCATTGTCTTGGGGCATCGCGACAATATCCGTAGTGGAAGCGGCGACAATTCTGGCATGGAGCTGGAGCTTGAAACCGAAAGTTAAACATCTTGCCTGTCGACTGAAAGACTCCAGACCAAAGACATGTGGTTTCTTAGTCAAAGGCGAAGAGTTTGCACGAGAAAGAAAGAAATCGTGATGAAAACCAGGTTAATACGACGATGATATTGATCAATTGTGGATCGCCGTCGAACTGAAAGTGGTTGAGGGGAAAAAATGAAGCTGAGAAGTGGGTGGGTGGGTGTGAAAGTGATTCAAGTCAACATAAATAAGAGGGAAGGAAGTTCAAGGAACGACAGCGAGGGAAGGTGCACTCTAGGAGTAAGCTAACCTAGTCGAGCCAAGACAAGACATGAATGGTTTACCCCCTCGGCCTCTTAATCAGGAAAATCCCCAAGGAAAAACCTCTTTTTTTAGGGTTATCGTCTCAATTATTATTGTTATATCCGTATTTGAGGAGCTTCACTTCTTAAATATTCTTATGGCTAGCCACAATTCATACTCCTTTCTCGCACTGGAATGAAATTGAAGAAACTCCCACCCACATGATTCTCACTCTCGACAGCACGCACGCACGCACGCACGCACGCACGCACGCACGTCTTACTGCTTCATTCAAGCAAAACAGCTCTTCCGGCCTTTCAATCTTCTCAGCCTCACTTCACGATTATTCAAAGCTGAAACTTATCTATACCCTCCATATTCACCTTAGCTCGAAATAACTTATCCAGCTGCTGCTACGAGTTACAGCCTCTATACTTTCTGGCATATCACAATACTTACGCTCTTAAATTACGCTCTTAAATGATAATTGGAAATTCGCCTGCATCCAAACTATTATTATATCCTCTGTTATATCATCAGAAATATCATTAAAATTCAACAAGGAGGTTCCCGGTGCTTGGTCGAATAGCATGATAACACTTTCCTGGCTCCATATGGCTTCACTTCAACTCCTAACCGAATTCCGTGACAGGGAGAATACTGTGTCACCGCTTGTCCAGACCGTGAATGCTAGTTCTCAGTCCCTACTTCTTCGCTATAGTTCGATTCAGTCCAAACAGGACTTGAGGGAACAGGAAAAAATCTCGGAAATTCTCCCAACCAAAGCCCTCAGCTTGTCCAGTTGCGCAAATACACTCTCACTGAATGATCGTATTGTCATTGATCTCACTCAAAATTCCCAAGATAGTTTCGATGGAACAAACAAAATTGCAGTGGATGGCTGTATTGTGGTTGATCTCACTCAAGATTCTCAAGAGTCTCATCGTCGGCCCTTTGCAGATATCACCGATGCGTGGGTATCAACTCATGAAAAGTCAAACTTGCCTCTATTTGAAGGCCCTATCTTTGAAGATCCAGGCGAGGCAAATGCTGCGGGCGCTGGCAGCAGACATTCGGCAGCTACTCCGAGCATTAGTAATTTTGCAGATGAACCTACCAGGGTTGGTGCAATATCTGGTCCAAAATCAATCAATGAGCAATCATCGATTTCTTCAAACGGTGTTGAACCAAACCTGTTGTTAAAATTTTCGGATCAATCAAATGCACTTCCCGGAGTCTCCACTACTGACGATGCCCACTTCATTCCAGCCACCCGGCATCTGACTAATGGATCTAACAAACCATCTCTGAGCAACAAACTTTCATGCCGAGAAAGAAAGCGTATTATTGTGTCATCGATTCGCAGACCTCCCCATGTTAAGAAAGCTATGCAACTATGGTTGGAATCAACCAATCGCTTACTCGACCCCTTCAGAGAAGATAACGATTGTTGGTTTCATCCAACACCACCGCCGCCTCGCACAACTTCCATCGGCACATTGCGTGCTTGCGGCAAGATAAGAAGGTCCTTTTCCTGGCAAGATGGTCATGGCAAGCACAATCTTGTCTTAAATTTTGGTATAGTTTCCAAAATTCTCTTTCATGCCATGACGAAAATGCAAACAGATGGGTTTGTCAATAACAAGTGGCACCTGAGCCATCTGTGTGGGAACTGGACATGCTTGAATCCTTACCATACTACTGTCGAACCTGGAAATGTCAACATCAGCCGAAACAATTGCTTCTCACATAGAGGTGGCTGTTTACATGATCCGAAATGTATGAAGGAGAAGAAAGTCAATTTAGGTGCCAACGGGATTCCTATCTATGAGGGTTCGGAAACATCGTTAGCCATTCATGCTGGTGAAGCTGATGAAGAAACTGAAGACTGGTCAATGCCAAATTTCGATGATGATAATTTCTCTGTTCATGAAAGTTTACAAGTCGATTAGTTGCCGGGAGGGGATCCCTTTACTTCGGAAACTCACAGCCTGCGGAGCTAGCTGTAGGCAGAATTTGAAGCATACAAACACGCAAAATTGCTGAAAAGGCTTCCCTACGACGATTGTGTGAGACATTCACTAGCGGCTACCTATGAATCCTTGGTTATTTCGAAAGTTCATTTATTCAAAAATCTATTATATAGTCTATCTTCAATGCTCCAATCTAATAGCTAGCATGACAACCTTCAAATAATTACTTTTACAATAAATTCTTTTTGGTTGTTTTACTCGATTTCAACAAATCAAAAATATGATGCGTGATTGAAATTGTAGTGACTAGGATATATGCAACTACTTATTAGCGTCCTTTTGCTACTCGCTTCGTACTACCCTACACTACAATCTAATACAAGGATTATCACTGGTATACTCAAGAAGCACTTGATTGGAAACGTATTCAAGCATTAAAAAGATATTAACAGACGTTTGTTTTTACAAATTAGTCATTCAATCTAGCCGAAAGAGGTAGGTGATTAAAACTCCTTAACTGGGCTGGTAAAGCAGATCAAATCCTCAAGTTAATCTTAGGTTACATTATAGCTTCGTCCTAATGGGAGGTGTCTTATAACAAGGGAGTAGTACTATCCCTAATGGTTCAAAAGGTATAAAGGTTCGGCGATGCCCTTTCGACTTTGTTAGCCCTAACATTTTAATTCTTTGCCTTCAAGCTTCGGGTCTTTTTTCTATCCTTTTGAAACGCTAGAGTTATTCAATCGTGCCTACAATATGTCGTCAACTATTCAACCTCAAGTGAGCCATCCAACGAAGAGGAAAAAGAACAAGCAGACAGCATTAGCGGCCAAAGGAAAAAGGATATATAATCTATACAAAACTTTGGGCTTTAATACCATACCTGGTTCAGAATTGAAGAAAAAGATCGATGTCTTCATCAAGGATCTAGAACTCCCGGTCGTGAAGATTGAAACAGGTCAAGACCCAGAAGCGCGGAAATTAGCAGAAAGATTCTGCGCGAATGATGTAAATACCACTACGCTATGGCCTAAGGATACAGACAATAATGCTCGGCGACTCAAGTGGCCAAAAGACAAAGCAAAGTATGCTTCTTATACCCTCCCTAATACTATGTCAATAACTAATTCATCATTAGGGTTCTGAATAATCTTACTCATATTTTCGCATGGAAAATATACAACCATGTCAGAAATAACCACTTATTGGGGCGGAAGGTTTGTGTAAACAAAGAAGAGAATTAAGGCTTTACTCTTTGGTTAATGATGCTGTTAGGAGGTGCCAACCCCCAAGGATAACCTAGCCGCCGAACCGAATCCAGACTCGGACGACGAGTTGTTGATACCCCAATCACATCAAGATCTACTACGGATAACTCATCATCTTGAGGATGATCACAGCTCTTCAAGACTTGGAACTAACTTTAGGCCTCCTGCTGAGTTATCGGCAATAGGAGATAACAGAAGAAATATCGATGGCAGTAACGTAAATCAGCTCAGGTAGGTGAACTATGGCTCGAAACCCCCAAAACAGGATTTTCAGATATTGTACTAATCGATGCTGTCATCCAGGGACAATGGTCACGAAGAATATTCTGTTCTTCATATCCGGCACATTAGACCGAAAGACGATGAGGAATTGATGAGAAAGTTTGTTTCGCTACAATGGCTGGAAGACACAAGAGGTACCTGGACGAGCCAAGGTAGTCTTGAACCAGATAACTACATCATGAGGTTTATGCATGAGTTTATGTGTTACGATAAAACTCAGAATATCAATCTTTTGAAGTTCTTGGGTCTTTTTTATGAAGATCCAAGTCTACGAGTGCTTGGAGGCAACGTCAACTACAACATCCTGAAGCGCCGACTTCGCGACCGTGTAAAAAAGCTGGCAGCCTCACTGGTCGATAGGAAGTTATTGGTCCGTAGTCGTGCAAGTGGTAAAATCTCAAGGACAAAAGAACTGGACGAGGCATGGGAGCGCAGAAATAGTTTCTGGAGCCAGCCTTTCGAAGATTTCGGTGTGACTGAACGACATGGTTCACAGCGCCGGGATTTGTATGAAATGTCCATTTCCCCAGAACGCGATGAGCGTGCAACCATAAGTCACGGTCGGGAAAGCTCATCAGGGGCCTGCAGACCTCAGTTTTCCGGCCAGGAACAAGAGGAGCAGCAGCAAAAATACCAACAAGAAGCACCTGGGCCATCTTCAGTAATAGATGGAAGAGAATTCGAAGATGAAACGCCGACAGGATCACGAAATTTACCGCCAAAGCGAGCTCTTCATTTAACATCAACTACTACTAGTGACACTGGCCGAGAGGATAGGCCAGAAAAGCGGCAGAGAGTTTCAACGTCTGGCCAACCACCAATATCGAAGGACAAAGGGAAATGGGTGAATCGAGGCCAGAACAATGCAACAGGAGTACCACAGCGATCTAATCTGACACCTCCAATAATCCCTGCAGCACGGGCAATTACCATCAAGTTGGAGCCCACTCCGGTCCGGGCTAGAGCGAATATATCAGACCCAAAACCATCCCCGTTTCTCACGCCATCACCACAGCCCGAAGTCCAAACTTCAGATGACGAGCCATCCTCCGATGATGATCTCCCACTCGCCACCTTCTCCAATGATATCAACTTCGTGCTTTTGGCGAAACAAAAATTTGACTTCGAACACCCTCTTAACTTCAACATAGCAGAACTCGAAGATATATCTTTTTCATCCTTCATTTCACTCTTTGCAGTGAGAACAGGTTTCAAGGTACAGAGAATAGACGGGTTGAAATTCACCATTTGTCTGGGTGATAATCGGTTGGAGAAAGTGATGAAGGGGGATGAGAGGCGATGGGAACAGGTGATTGAAATTATTGGGGATTTATGGAAATACAGTCAGGTGCAATGGGCTAATGATCCAAGATTGAAAAGTAAGGTTTGTAAGATATTGACGGAGAGGGTCGTAGAAGCATGAATTTTACTGCTTGGAACACGGTTAAGTTGAATTACTGAAGAAAGTAACGGATGTTTGTATAGGTTGGCCTTAAGTCGATAAGAATAAAGTGTGCGTGTGAATCTTCAAACTGTATAGGTTCGAACTATATTCAAGAAATGAAATAATCTGCGACCGAACAGTTTTTGATAACTCGGCACCCACACACCTCGATGTTCTGGCCAAATAAGAAAACAGTCGATTCCAACCTCATCTTATTCTATCTGCGCTAACATCATCGTAGTTCTTTCATCATCTGGTGCCTTATCTATGAAGCTGCATACAAAGCTCATCTTCTTCCTTTGAATTATCAGAGGAGATACTGGTTCTGAAAAGCTCCAGGCCGCGATAAACGAGTTCAACAGCCTCCACCCAGGGAGCAGTAAACCTTATGACTCATTTTTATAGGGGATGAAACTAGGATCTAGGCATATCATCTCGAGATCAGTGCCCGCAGTATGCAGGACTGTTTTCCGCTCTGTCTTTGGTAACAATACATGCAAAAGAATTCTCTGGTCGTAGCTTTGATTGGTATTACCCTCAAGGCACAAAATGTCATAAAGTTAGCAGCAATTTGCTGGAGTCAAATTCAACTACATTACAGGCTGAATTTTAATGTGTCCTCGCATTTCTAATTATTTCCTTGTTGAAGCATTAGATGCTGATCGTATTCCTGGATTTAATCCACCTACCATGTTCAAGACCACCCTGAAATTTGAATACCAACTAAAGCCAACCTGCACGGAGTTTTACCTCCACCAAGCTTCAAGCTCGATAGTCGCCAAGTCCAATATCTTCGTCCAAGTATCCAAACAACCAACAGTTGGAATTCAGGTATTCGTATTCGGCGTACCTGCCTCCAGCGAACACTCCCAACGAAAATAACCCAATTTTTTCATGCGACTCAATCCAATCTCACACGTTACCAAACTTTACTGTTTCCTGGTCTATTTCTCAATTACATTAAAAAGTTACTCCCGCGGCCCGCCCCCATAACTAACTTTCTTTTCTCTGCGCTGCATATGAAATTCCAACAGTTGGTTCACGAATCACGATGTCACGCGAACTAGGGATCGTGCATATACATGTAGTGATCCTGCACGTGTGTGTTACACACCATCCCAAAAACAAAACAATTTGTTGGTTGATTTCTAGGCAGACAATAATCGTCATCTGTTTTTCTGCACGCTCGAAAGTTGATGACAATATGTCACCATATTCAAAGGGGCACAGAATAATTGGAGTAGTATTCCGGAATCAATAGTACCCTAAATTCCTAATCCTCAACCGTTCAATTTAGCCAAACAATAAAAAGGCTAATAATGTAACCCCAAAACAATCGATAGCCACACACACCGTTACATAGATGTCAAAATTCGTCATTTTTAGCACTACGCGAGATTTGGATGCAAGTCTGGTGGACTTATTTCGGCTTTATCCGAAACGTCGGCTTCGGGATGGCTGCCGCTGGTGTTTATGTGGGTGGCTCTTCCAGGGTATATACGCCGGAAGGCCCTACGTATATACAGGCTACGTTTGATTGTGATTTTCAATAACCCTGTAGATTAATACCTGGAGATTATGCCTAATTGGGGTTAGGGCTAAGTCGAAATCAAGGCAAGCCCATACAGTCCTTTACACAAACCTTATAGAGCCCATCGGTGTGCATACCTGAAAACCATCTCGACAAAAATGAACGCGACCGTCTAGTCTGGATTTATATGCCCAATGTTAAGACTGGAAAGTTCAAAAGTGGACATCGGATGATGCAGAGTTTGTTCAATGTTCGAACTTGAATGGATATTCGAAAGAGTTCTGATTGAGAACATTAGACGATATATGGACTTGTGCTGAAAATATGTGAAGGAATGTGGATAGTAGTGGGTTAGCTAATTTATGACTTGCTTGAATTTCGAAGCCTAGGTATTGATTGCTTTGATATGTATTGTATCTCATCAACAACTTGTGATGGGCAATGGAGTGTGTTAACATTAAACTTGTATATCGACAAATATTATCATGAATACTATATATTGAATGTGTAAGAACTAGCTTTTACAATCCTCATTTTACCTACGCACACTTCCCAATCAAAATATTAACCTCCCAAAATTCCTCGTCCTCGTCATCTCCATTTTGTTTCGCAGCTCTAACCTCCCGATCCCAATTTCTCCATATCCTTTTCCGAGCCCGTTTCCATTCACCATCTCCGATATCCTTACCTATCACAAATTGCTGATACTCTCCAAACATGCATCGGAAGGTAAGTTCATTTAGTCTCTCTAGAGGTATGTTGGAGCGTTGAGAGAAGAAGGAGAACAAATCTGATAGGGAGAGCGCTTCCATGTAGTGGTAAGAGAAGGACCTAGTGGTGTCCATCGTAGAGTTGGAGCGTTGGAGAAAGAAATCAAGTTTTGGCCCGTCAGGTTGCGGAGTCGTCGGTGTTTGTTGTGGGGTGGCTAGAGGGTGAGTCGTAGGTGAGTATTGGGATATTGTGTCTAGTTTGGGGGTGGAAATAGTGGCTGGTGTTGGTCGCGGTTTGAGTCCTGCTAGAGGATGAGACATCGACGGATATTGGGAGAAATTATTTAGCTTGGGTGTAGGCCCAAGAGCCGGTGTTGGGGGTGTTAGAGGCAGGCTGGGGTTGAGTATAAAGGGCATGGTGGGTGCCAATCCCGACTGAGTCTTGGGCATCTGTATCGTAGATGGCGGAACATGAGGTGTTTTTGCAAACTGATTTGTAGTGGCAGGGAGTTGCCTGGGAGATGAGGTGACTGAACTCATTGATGTCACAGGTCTCGGGTCATGATATTGTGTCCAATCAAGTGGTTTTTGCCCACTATAAAGTTGTTGCTGTGTTTGCATCTCCAGGTTTTTAGCTTCTATCAGTTGCTGCCAGTCTAGTTGCTGTGGGCGTTTAGGGTACTGATGATCTGAAGCTGATTGATTCTGTCCGTCGCAGTACTCTGTATTGGAGCGGGCTGGAGCTGAAGAGGCTTGCTGGACTGTAGGTGAACCAACGTATTGATTCTTTGGAGATGATGTTTGATTAGGAGAAAACATGGTAGAAGGCTTGTTCGCAAACTGATTTGGTGGTATTGGGTTTTGGGCAGTAGTGGGCTGGAAAGGGGTTTGATTTGGTAGTTGAGGTTGGTAGTTGGCAAATTGTGTGTTGAATTTCTGACAGGTATGATTAGTGTATTCGTTTTTTGATGGTTTGGCTTTATTCAACGGTTTGGTTGGAGGCTGATGAGACCGACTTTTTGGGGATGGTACTCTTACATTCGAAGGCTGACTTGGGTTTTGCGGAGTTGAAGTTTGTGTGGCCGCAGGAGACTGCGCACCTTGAACTGTTGAATTGGATCGCTGGATCAGTAATTGCTGGGTCGTGTATTTATTGCCAACGTAGCTTCGTGTGGGCGAGCCTTTTGTCTTAGATGATTGTGCAGAATGTTGATCGGTATGTTGATTTTCTTGCGTTTGGTGATATACCTTGGAAGCTTGACTAACCGTGGAGCGCGAAGATTCCGGTGGCTGAGGTGCCCCTTGGCTAGTGTCAGGTAGAATCTCTCGATTCCTTGTTTGAACCGGCGGTGCAGTTTGAACCATGGAGACCGGAGTATCATTGGTCACTAAACGATTGTGCAGGATATTAGTGTCAGAATGCGAGACAAATCTCGACGGTGGTTGCGACAATTTCTTGATGTTGTAATCGGCTGCTAACGAGTTCCACCATGGATCCTGTGATCGATAGGACTCTGGCGAGGAAGGGTTATTTCGAGTTCGGTTGTGAGTACTTGCTGCTTGTGACTCTTGGTTCAAATGTTGGTCGGTGTGCGTTGGATTTGAGGGTTGGACATAATTGTATGCGCGATTCTGTATGCCTTGTGGCTCTTTAAGATTTTGAAATATATTCGGGCTAGTCTCTGAAGCCCTATTGGGAATTGTAGAACCAATGTCATTATCGATGAAAGCCCCATGCCTCACTTCTACCTCCAAAGGACGCAATTTTTCGGCAGAATCCAATGGGTGATTAGTATTTTCGATATAAGCTCTGCTTTGGGAACTGTCATTGGGTGATGCTTGATTTCGACTTTTACTCACTCCAGCATTGATTCTAGGTTGCTCGCTGACATTGGAGATGGTTCGACTTTGCTGTATGGGAGTTTGAGAAATGGGTGCATTTTGTTTTGCCATACTGGGCGACATTCCACTTTGTTGCGTGCCATTTCCGACTTCAATGCGAGTATAATTTGGGTTTCCGGGAATTGAAACATGTGTTGGCGACGTGCTGAGATTTTGCTGAGCTTGTGTTGAAGAAGTATCAGTAGGCGCATGATGGATATCAGTAGAAGCCTTCATTTTCCCCCAGTCTTGAGAAGATCGGTCACGCATTGAATGGAGTTGTTCTTGCGAGGGGATAGATTTCAACGTGTTTTGCGCTTCTCTTTTATTTTCGTTGTAAGTGGTTGGCTGTTGATTGAACATAGGTGGAGGCGGATTTGTCGTCTTGAAAGCAGGTTGACAAGATATTCCCGAATTCACGCCCATCTGATCATCCATACTTCGTAGATGCTCGATGAGTTGTGGGTGTGGTGGCATAGGGGAGTGTTCTTGGGTTTGAACAGATTGCCGCGATGATTGTGTTTGCATCGCCGAAGGTGTTCCATTCTGACGTGCGTGCGCCGATGATGTTGGTGGATATTGAGCAGTGGCAGATTTTGTAGCTGAAACTTCGGACGCGCTTGACTTCTTCGTCCTTGGCCCTCTTTTTCTGGGCTTGGTACTTGTCCCTTCAAGTGCCCTTTTTCGGGAGGGTTCCTGTGTACACATTTGGTTCTGTGATGCCGTCGGGTCTTTGATAAAGGCCATCGGATAGACTCCATTATGAGCGTTTACAGGATGCGGATTAAGATGAGGGTCTCTAGCCCAAGAGAAATCCGATGATGTGGCAGCCATAGTAGATTCGTATGCAACGTTTGAAGCAGGTATGGCTTTATTTTGCTCGTAATTCTGATCTTTGTTCTGGTTCAGGTTTCGACTTTGCACTTGCTGTGGTGCCGTAAGTGGGTTATATGTTTTTATCGTGCCATTTGGAGCTTTGGAGGCAGGAGAAAGTTGAGGTAGTTCTGTCGCGAGCGAGAGTGGCGCTTTTGGTACAGAGGAAGTTACCGCATTTATCGGACGATTTATAGGCTGGAAGGAGGATATCAACGGTTCGTGTACGATTTCTTGAAAGATTTGGGTAGGATGCTGCGGTATTCTTGGTGGTGATTGATTTGGCTTTTGGCATACTTCCATGGTTGTGTGAGATTGTCGGGAAGGAGGCGACGTGTCCATCATGTTTTGGCCATTGATTGACGTCGAAAGTATTGGTGGTAGGGGGGTTCGTGTCATACTTGGGGCATTTTTCTCGCTCGGTTTCCCTGACGTTTCTGGAGCATCGACCGAGAGAACCTGATCAAAGCCGCCAGATCGAGGCTTGGTGATGTCTGGGCTATGCGATGGAGTTTTTGATTCCTCCACGGCGGGCTGACTAGCAACATTTACCTCTCCTTCGCTTGGTAGTCTGTTATGAGGATCGCCGTTTGAAATAAGCTCATTTGATGGTGCGGTTCGCGGCGACGCAAAGCTTTGGGTGGCGTCGACAAAACTGGCATTCACATTCATCTCGCGTGTATGATTCTCTGAGCTTGATGTTGGAGAAATACTAGGAGTACTGCGTGATCTGTGGGCTTCGATGGGCCGAGAAACATTGGATGAGAAAATCTTGTTCAAACATTCGAGATCGTGGAATGGGCCGTATTTTTTGGAATTTTTAGATGGGATGACCGCTGGCGAGGCAGTGGAGTTCAAGGTATTGTTACTATCGTTCTCCACTACCGTTTGGTGTGGGGATGTGGCGTCTTTCGGAAGCTTATCAGTTTGATCTGCTAATTGTGTTAGACTTGAGGATTTCCCCATTTCGCACCTAGGAGACTCTCCATTCTCATCAAGCTCAATCGGTTGGGTGTTCGTCTCGACAATAGTTTGTGGTGCTTCATTGATGGCAGGTAGTGACAATGATTTTATCTTTCGTGAAGGTTGGTCTTGATTATCGGCTATGGGTGATGATTGGACAGAGCTATTTACTTCTGCTTGCCCGTTGAGCTGAGGGCTGGCTGCGACTTTTTCAACTGATTGGTTTGTCATTACATGGACATGTAGTATTTGAGGCTGTTGTAGGGGATCATGGCTCTCTGGTGTGTTGTTAGATTGATGCGGAAGAGATAGTTGTGCTTCAGAAGGCTGTGCGTTTGTTTGGAAGTAAGAAGAAGTCTTTGCAAATGACGGTATATCATCTGGGTTTGGAGATGAAGCCTTGATTGCTTTCTCATAAGTAAGTGGCAGTACTTCGATTGTTTCGCTAATGTTTTCATCGTCAGATGATTCGATAACGGTCGTCCCGAGCTGTGAAACCTTTATGGTAGATTCCTCTTCCATCTTTATCATCACATCGAATTTGGGAGATAACGGTTGGCTGGGCGGAGGTATCTCAACGGACATGTTCGACTTTTGCACGAAGGTCTAAAATTCTATCAGTAAGCCGAAGAGAAGATGGAATCTAGAATGTTGTAGAGCATACCTCCAAGCGCTCATGCGTCTCGTGCTCTTCGCTTTCTTCTTCATTTACGGTGCTTCGGGGCGACTCTGCCACGGTCACGGGATCAATGTTAGAACTTTTCCTCCGCAACAGATTTGGAAAGGTCATATCTGCAGGAGGAGGAATGGTCTTGCGTCTCCAAGCATGCTCACTCCAAGGTTTTCTCTTTGGGCGACTACCATTTAAAACATTGTCTTCCGCTTTCTTGGACAGCTTCCGTCGCTTCCGGAGGCTGTCTCTCGGCACTTCCTCTTCAATGCTACGGCGTCGGTAATTGATGCGGGAAGTGGGTGTTTCGTATTTGAGGGTTGTCCATATATTTCGAAATCGTGCTGTCATCTGAGGGATACCGTCGGCCCGCACTTCGACAAACTGATTATTGACGAATGTCTCTGTGAAATGTTTCACTCTATCCACGATTCGCTTTCGGAATTCTCGAAGTTGAGTACCGTCCAGCTCTGCACTGGCACCCTTGTCATTTCTTAAGATATTAACAAGACTTTGAATTCCATCATCTGTCCCATTCTCCAAATCCGTCGTGTAATAGAATAGCCATCGATGCATGAAATACTGGATCTCTTTGTCAACTGCTGCCGGCCATCGTACATTCTCCTAAAGTCAAGTTAGTATTTGCAAAATTCTTTAGTCGAGAGAGCAACCTGTGATAACCAGTTCTTCCCTAGTCGCACGGGAGGATCTGGAAAGCTTTTGGGATCAAGGCTCTCTGCCCAGGGTATAGCCACGTTACGGTCGAATCTTTTTGGCGGATCCAACCAGGGAGAAAGACATAATTCTGGCTTGATGGTCATTAAAGACGAAGTATATGTGACTTGAGGCTCTTCGTCTTCCGAGTACCTTTCCTGTACGTATGGTTAGTGTTCTGGAATTACACAATAAATCATGACACAAAAAGTACCTCAGGTATAATCGAGGTCGGGGGCTTGTTGTTAATATGTTCACTGTTGACCTCTGATGGTGGGGGGGTATTATTGGGTTTCTTGCTCCTCCGTTTCGCATGCTGCATGAGTGTGGCGTTAGCTCCCACACGGGAAATTGACATGTTCCCAAATCATCAAAAATAACGCGACCATCCATCAGACGTGCAATATCTCACAAAAATAAAATTAGATACACACCAATTTGCAATAGTTGGACCTTGCGTGGATGAGAAAAAGCTCCGCTACGGAATCGATGATACTAAAATCGGGATATTTAGGATACGGCAGTATAGCTGAAGAGGAGCAAAGCTTTACTTACGTTTCTTTATGACGGGCGTCTTCATAAACTAGTCTTCCAACATTTACAGGCCAAAATTTCTCCCCTCTGCCCTCTTCTTCGAGAAAATTCATTGCACACAACCGAGCTCCAATTGACTCTGCGCCTTTGCCATAAACCTTGTGGCCACGAGCTTCATAATCGGCGAGAAATGCAGAAGTGGCTTTTAACAGATTTCGAATATCAAAAAAAGGGTGAGGTTTATTTTTTTCATACCCAAGAAATGAGCATATGTCGTCCCTTTTACCCATTGTCGCTAGTTATGATAGGGTTATGAGATGGTGAAATGATATTCAGACTGAGAAACAACGCTCGGTGACATGCCATGGAATATATTTGAAAGGACTAGGAATTAGAGGCCCATGTGCAGGTGCAGAGTACGAGTATTTGTTCAATTGCTCAAATTCAATGGTGTGGCTCTGGGGTGGGGCAAAGAACATAATATGCAGCAAGGATTTCTAACCCAAGAATTCCGGACAACTGCAGGAAAGGAAACTGCGGAAATGTGTTGGAGTAGAGAAGAGATCAAGTGTTTAACTGGTCCAAATAAATTGAGTACAACGTGAGAATCGTCTGCATAAATAAGTGCGCAGCGCTGATGCAGCAACATGATAAACGTCTACCCCCCGGCATAATGTTCCGGTGACCGAACTCTCAGTTGGATCTTACTCTTCACCTCCACAGTCAGTTGGACAGTCAACCGATGGTAGATTCAAGGAATATAAGTGGCTGTAATATGCGAAGTTCAATCGTAAGTGTAGACTGTCTAACCGTCAAAACTCCACCAGCTATCCAGTTGACGCGATAACAACGGTTTCCACTTATGAATTGCATATGAAAACTTGGATAAAATGGCAAATAGCAAGGGCACCTCTCATGTTATTGGATGATGTCGTCGCGTATAAAATGAGGAAGGTGTGATTTTCGTCTAGGGATTGCTAGCTAGTCTGAAGCCAGGCTGGCATGCAGAATGGCTGCAGCCGAGCTTCCTGGGGTACTTAACCCGATTTCCACATGTTCCGATTGAGAACTCGGAACAGACGTATATATAGAATCATCCTTCCAAAGATAATCTGACTGCACTTGCAGCAATCATTCATTATAATTATCCTCGAAATAATACTAGCTTTGAGGCTAAGATTACAGTATCAATTTGTTGGAGATACATGCATCTTGTTGGCATCTTGTTGGTATCTTGTTGGTATCATCAAATCAAACCCATTCGGCCCCCACAAAGAGTCACTCCACTGAGAAATCCAGATCTAATGGTGTGCATAACGGACTAACCTCATAGATAAGATGCTTACCCCATGGAATTCGATGTTCAAATGATATTAGTAAGATAGTAAGAAACAACCAGCCTCCTGGCCGAGTGTTGAAGTGTTTCTCTTTCTTGGTAGTGTTGAGATTTGAGAGATGCATTGAGTAATTGAGTAGTTGAGTGAGTGGACTGCTATAGGAGTTATGCTGACCTAGATATTCTCAGTCATATGAACCAAAAGTAAGTATACGTACTAGGAGATACGAGGTACTTACCCGTTGAAAAAAAAAAAAAGTAAATACATCGGCACCACGCAAGGCTGATGACACAACCACCAAACTAAAACTTCGGTTTCCACTACTAATCAACCGTCCACGTATACAAAAGTGGTTTTTATTGCATCATCCAAATAGCGGTAAGCTTTTAAGTATAATAACAAATAGTCAAAAATCGATCCTGAGTAAATGTTTATACTTCCGGAAAAGCTTCAGATCATTGCGCGGATTTCATTTCACATTTGGTCAAGTCACGTTTTTTGATACAGCCGTTTGAGGCATCCCGAGGTCATGTGTCAAGCTGGAGTTCTGGGATCGGGAGCTTTGCAAGGCCGAAGCAGTGGAAGCACGAATCGTGAAGTATAATAACATCCATGGATCACATCTCAATCCCCACTTCTGGAAAATGATCTCGTGACGTCGTACGAAGTAATCCGATTGGAATAGTTTGTTTCCGTTCCTATGCGGCGCTACTGAAGAGTTTTCATTATTGTTGTCATTATCATCAAAGGCTTTTGCCTATTCATCTGAATTTAGTTGTTCAATAGAACGACCAATATCCTGTGTCGTATGATGTTCTCTCATCCATTTCTCCAATCCTTTTGAAACATTTAATTGGGAGAGTTCAAGAGGGCAATGTTCTGCATTTTCAATATTTCAACCTAGCCAGGAACAATGAACTCAAAAGTCCGGAATCCACCCATCCCTCTTCATATCCTCAAAAATCCTCTCCATCTCCTTCAATGTATCAACCCTTTTCGTCCACCCCGCCTTCCTCGCTTTCTCCATACTAACCACACTTCCCCACTCCCCCGCAGCCATCCCATACACAAAAGCATCCCACGTACGAAGCTTCAACGCATCTTCCTTTCCCCCATATTTCTGCACTATCTCCGGCCATTGCTTTTCCAATTCTTTTACTTCACTCATAAGATCATATTTTCGTTCAACTTTCGTCTCGACCCCAAAATATCTTCCAATCCCTTCCCAGATATCGCGGAATGTAGTGACAGTATCATCCACAATATTGAATTTTTGATTCTGCACCGCGGGGTCCTCATTCAAAGCCAACCATTCTGTGAATTCCGCGATAACCCAACTTGTGCTAAAATGCTGTCCTTTTCCCCATTTCCCGTAATATTCATCTTCTCCTCCGGGGAATATAGCAGGTTTACCAAGAGCTTTGATGATACTGAAATATACAGCAGCAGAAGTAGTCCAGCTCATGCCTGATTTCCCAACGTATCCGGATATCCAGAAGGGCATAGTGATGTTCCAATTCCAGGTGCGTTCTTCGGCGAGTGACCAGAGGAAATCCTCTTGTGGGTAGTAGAAGTTTGGAAGAGAGCGGGGGTCGGTTACGCGGTGGGCGTCTTCGGTCATGGGCTCGGAGGCGGGGGCAGTGGATAGCATGCCGTAGTTTTTACCGCCTGTTTGAAGAATTACGCGGTGTACTGTGATGGAGGAGTTAGAAGGCTGCTGGCAAGAAAGTGAAGTACCTGATTGGCAAATCTGAATTGGGATATTGAGGGCAAATGAGGAGTGAGTGTTATAGGAGGAGCCGAAGAGGTGCAAAAACATATCACGCAACTAAGTTTCGGAATGCTAATCAAGGTTAAGAAAAGCCAACACTAACAAGTATCACGAGAAGTAAGATCAATAGCAGTGAGCGTATTAGTAAAGAGCGGAACATTATCCTTCGTCGACTGTTCCAAAGAATTGGAGTGAATATACGCATAGTGAAAGAAATGCGTGACATTTGTAAGACCATGAGCAGTCAAAGTCTCTGCAATCTCACCTACTGAAGCAGTGAGATCGAGAGAGTGAAATTCGATACGAGGATCCGAAGGGATATTGGTGGGTGGGGAGCGTGAGATGGCGATTATACGGTTCCTGTTGGTTGAGGAGGAAGATGTTAGAAGATATCTGGGTATGGGAAAAGGGCGAAAGGATTCGGATGGATACAATAGTATTGTTTTGGTGAATGTATGGAGATAAAGAATGCAAAGTCTGTGATACTTAGAAAACTCACCAAACGGGACTACTTGAAAGCTGCTTCAATACCGCAGCACCTGAAATACCATTCGCACCTGTAATAAGTGCAACCTTGGGAATATCTGAAGAAGCCATGATAGAAATTATAAGATTGGGTAGCAAATCAATTGTTCCGAGTTTCTGTTATTTGAAAACAAAATTTGTTATTCAGTGTGAAGTGAAGTAGATGGTATGAAAGAAAACAATATATTAGGATATAAAGAAGAGAGAAGTAGCCGGAATGAATATGGAAAGTAACCTTGGAAATCCTGATTAATCTTATAGATATCCTACAACATGATGGCGTTGACATCATCTTCACATTCTCCACGTCGAACCTATCACAAAGAAATATCGTACCCAATTCGAAAAACGCAAACCATGTCTATTCCGCATCCAAATATATGAGAAGTGAGGCATCATATGTGTGCGGATTAGTAAACCGAGCGGGGAATGCATATGCAATTTATTGCTCTTGGAGGGGTGATGAGGGGTACTATAAAAGTCGTGTAACCTTACGTAGCACATCTGCCGTAAGAAGAAAATTGCACATAGAGACAAACTGTAGACAAATTACTCGAGGAGTATAAAATGGGAATCGGATATGAGAGATAAATTGAGTAGTTTGGGAACAGCGGACACCCGCTAAGCCCCCAGAAATGCTCTATTGCCACGAATATTTGGAGATTTACTCGTCACCAGCCTTAAATCCTCAAGATATGTTGTCTTATTAGTTAACATGCGAGGGTAACCTGAATCTTCCGGGTAATAGGTACCTCCGGGTAATAGGTACCAGTCCGTCATGAGTGTATTACACCGCGTTTGACTGAAGAATTGAGTCGAATAATAGGAGTCAGACGCTTGCCAGTCATGCCTGCCTTTGTAGGATGTTACCCACGAACCTAGTGGAGAACCAGTTGATTATCGAAGCCTGATTGTTGAGTCTTTGTACCATTTATATCTCTTTTATGAGACTGAGCCAATGCTCCCTATCAATACAACTTAGACGTACCAGTTTTGAAGTGAATCCCATGGTTTCCGAGAAGCGAGCAAATAAAGGCGGACCATATCCTCTCTATCAGTCTTGACGACTGAACATCACCCTCACATATCCCATCTTATACGCCCTGGTATGATACATAATCAATGGAAACTCCAATACTATCGATTTTTGTGTGAAATATATACTACCTAGGTACACTCAAAACAAGATCAAAAGGTCTAGCCGCCCCCCTTTTCGCCAAAGGGAGTCCGTGCATTGTAGAGGCCACCACTTCTGAATATTAGACAAGAATATATGAATACATGTTATGTGTGGATTTATCTTGGACTACTGGACTATCGATCACTTACCCAGCTCCTGCCTTCTGCAGCTAGGGTGTTAGGCTTGCATGGCACGCATTTGCATGCATTCAGAAGGGTTCTCTGAAATCCCGCGACCTCAGCATGTGGCAGAAAAATGGCTCAGAAGTGGAGAGGCTGACTCTACCATTCCAAATACAATATCAAGTGTCAACACTTGAAGTCTAGCTTTGCTAATATTGAATCTTTTCAAATTTGAACACTTGTCCTGACTGGAAAGCCTGCCTGAAACCAAATTCTTTTGTTGATAGATTGCCTCTCAAATGTCAATCACGCCACTCAATCAATTCTTTCTGCATGTATCCTTGTGTGACATTCAGGGTAGCGCAAGTTGGCCAATTATTGAGTAGTATGCATATAAATGGTAGTTTCAAGTTTGGCTGTGCTACACACCAAGGTCGAGAGGCAAGCTGCAGCCATACTTGATGTTTTCGACTTTCCGTTTCCTGTGTGAGTACTAGTAGGTACTCTAGATTTTGTCGATTACTCTGAGTTGGTACTGTTTGACGAATTTACACTGTGATCCATACAAATTAGTTGAGAATATAAAAGGCTTTCTATGTTGTCATCTGATACAATCTTACCTAGTGATGAACGATTCACTGGTACGAAATCACGACAAACCTTTCTGGAAAGGATTATTTAAATCTTATATTTACCTTCCCACTTTTCGTTCTCCCCCCTCTAACTACTTAGTTTATCCATACTATACATACCTTCAATCACCAAATGGCGCTCTCATCTTACCACGCATCAATTTTCTTCCTTCTCATCACCTACACGCTCGCTCAAGTTCGCATTCCCATCACGCGAAAAGTTCATTTTTCATATCCCGCTCTAGATCGTCGCCTCCCCTCTCGTGCCTCGATCTCTGCGTCCCTTCTGAATAATATCACACAAGCAAGCTATGTGATCTCCGTCAAAGTTGGGACTCCGCCTCAAGATATCGATTTGATTGTCGATACGGGTAGTAGTGATACTTGGCTGTTGGCTGCTAACGCGAGTTTGTGTACTGATGCTAAGACTCAAGCTCACTATAATAGTACTTGCATGACTCCATGTATGTGTTCCATTTGTTATTCGAAATGATGGAAATATACTGATGACAAATAGTCAATCAAAATGACTCTTTATCAATCAATCAGAGTGTCACAGATGATGTATTCCAAATCCAATATGCAGACGACTCATATTCCCTAGGATCCTACATGACAGACAACTTCCTCCTCGGCAACATCACCATAAACTCCCTTCAAATGGGTCTAGCGATCAATACATCGATCTCAATGGGCATCCTTGGACTGGGTTATGCTGCCAATGAAGCCTCCAACACCATATACCCAAATATTATCGATGATATGTTCTCCCAGAATCTTATCAGCACAAGAGCCTTTAGTCTCTACTTAGACTCCTATTCCTCGCCCACGGGCTCCTTACTATTTGGCGCAATTGATACCACGAAATTCATTGGTAATTTAGCAACGATAGGTATAACACCCCAGCCCATCTGGAATGGTTCGATTCTCTACTCGTCATTTGCGGTTGAGCTTAGTGGAATAGGGATAACGGATCAAGGGGGTAATATTAAAAATTTCACTATTTCCCCCCAAGCTGTAATTCTGGATTCTGGAACCTCGATTACTACCTTACCGGCTGATTTTACCAGTGCTATCTTTGAATATCTCGGCGCCTACGATGATTCACAGGGTACCGGCAATGTATACATCCCCTGCTCACTTCTCAACACATCATCCTCCCTGACAATCAATTATCTCTTCTCTTCTTCCTCCTCCATCTCAGCCACGATCAAGGTTCCACTTTCAGAAGTTCTCTTCCCGCTCACAAATCCTATCTACGCACTTATTCCAGGTGATACTCTCCCTGATTTACCATTTGATGGTGAAGCATGTGCCCTTGGTATCCAGAAGGGAGCTCCAGGGCTCTATCTACTTGGGGATACGTTCTTGAGGAGTGCGTATGTTGTGTACGATCTGGACAACAACCAGATCGGCATTGCACAAGCGAACCTTGAAGATTTAGATACGAGCTCGAGTTCGGTTGTAGGAGATGCGGGTATAGTGGAGTTAAAAGCGGGTGAGAAGGGGATTCCGATTTTGAGTGGTGTGAGTATGACTTCGAGTATGAGTACGAGTTTGGTGGAGCTAGTACCCACGGGTAGTGGGAGCAAAACTTCAGGTACTGGGACTTTAGCAGCTACTCCTACTGGTACAGCGAATCCTACGCATACGGGAAAGAGTGGTGGAGCAGTCCCTATTTCGCGGAATATCGATCTCAGAACTCTCGGTATGGTTGTAATTGGAGGATTGATATTTGGCAATGGAATGGTACTTGTCTAAGAAGACCATGATGATTGTAAAAAAGAAAGAAGCGAAGAATTAAAATTCGAGATCTTTATTGCGGAATAATATTGACAAAATAAACCTATCTACTTGTACATAGATAAAACACGAGCATCTGATTTTCATGCAATCAGATTGTGTACGATATAGAGATTGGCTGTTAAATACTAACTTTTATTCAAGGATTCACTTGAGTTTCAATGTTTTGTACCTCCCGTTCCGAGGTTTGAACTATCTCGTTTCGTTGAGAATGTGACATAGAAATTTCCCTGCTCATCTCACGTTTCAAAGCAGCTCCATACAAATTTTCTGACACACTAATAGAATAACACCCATCGCCCACCACTTGACCGACACATTCAGGGGTTGCAGCAACATCGAATGCTAATTTGACGCCCAGTGCAGCACCGCCACTCCAGCCAAGTCCGGCATCTCCACATCCAGGAACAGTGGATATACACTTGCAGTTGGTCAGATAGAGGTATGGCGGATGTGGTGGCTTCGAATACAGAAACAGTGGATGGTGGAGCAGCTTCACGGAGGATAGCCCCTACGTGGATGTCGAGGGATGTGTCGTGAGGGGTAATATCAGGGTTAATGTCGAGCGCGGCGATGCATGCATGGTTGATGTCTTTTGCTAAAAAGAACGTAATCATAGCAGATTCATCATCCCCCGCTAGAGCTTCGAAGGAAGCATCAGATGCCGCGTGTGTTCAAGGTGCTAGTGCCAATTTCTTTCACATAATATGAGAGATTGACGGATACACGGACTTTGGAATTCGTAATCCAGATTCCAGAATACCATCTCCTATTAATGCGACACGGTTTTATGATGATACGTTAGTCAGAGCTATGCTTGAGATCGGTGAGTATCCGTCCAAATCCGATTATAGGCACGCCAATAGCAGGTGGCGGCTCAGTATGACCGGTCTTAGTAGTGACTTCAAAATTATGACACTGGTGAATCGAAAATCACACGTTGCATATTGTATCAAAAAAATTGTACCACAATGACGCTGGAAAGAACTTCATTAAGATTAACCAGTGGTCCACCCAAGCTTCTGACTGGAATGCCCAGCTGGGGCACAGCACTCGCCAAGGTAAAACTAGATTTCGGCTTCGTGCTTTTTCAAATCTGTTGGTTAATGTTAGATGCTGATCGGATGTTTCGCATAGAAGTCTCGTCATGATGCGGGCTGTTGGTGGCAACGTTTCAAATCAAATCACCACGAGCACCCTACGAACAAACTGACATACAAACACGAATCACTCAATTCTAGACGTAACCTGACCAATGAATAAAACCTAGCCTCTGAGTTCGAGACGCATAAAACCTTGTAACCCGCCAGCCCATTTCTATAATTGTCTGTGGTTTACGAGGAATAAAGTGTGTTCTCCTTCTCCCTGCTTGCCCTCAGCTTTCTCCTCACCAGTTAACCACATTGCCTTCAGGAAAGTCGGTTACGAGGAAGAATTAAGCCGATCAGAAGAGTCTAAACACTTTCCAGGGTAGATCCATTGCCAATAATGCAGTTCACGAAGGCCATCCACTTTCTCAATGGCGCATTGGCGCTGGCAAGAAGACATTGCAGTTAAGACCGAACACCAATAGACAGTGGATCGTTGTAACGACTGTTCACGTTTGTACCAGATACTAATCAAATAGAAGCCTGTATTGAGCAAGATTAGCCACTTGCAGCTATATCCGGCTCGTCCAGTATACTTACTTCCTTGCCCTCTTGGTTCAATGCGACAAGATTGTGAAAGCCTTAGCTGCCACTTTTGGTTGTGATTTCAATTCAATGGTTGCACTCCTCGCGACAGTCGCTGGCGGCGATGCGCGAGCATCAGATTCTTCAGAAGAAAGCATATTTCTGATCAGCACATGGTTGCAAGGCTTAATGCCAAAAAATTCCAAAATTTGGCTACTACCTTATCCAACGTTCAGTCGTTCGCTCCCACTGAAAGCACCCGTTTTGCATCGTTAGAGATTCTGAAGATGACTTGGCCAACAGTCATATCGTATGGGTAAGAAAACAAGAGAAATCATCTGGTAATCCCTGAGGTATCTGCTGTAGATTGTCCCGAGAAGGTTTCTTGCGCGAAAGAAAAGATATCTTTAATTACATGACTTTTGACTACAATGCTACATTGAATCTGGTGAGGAAAAGATAGGGATCTAGCCAGAGAGTAGGTGCTACAAGAAACAGCATTTACCGGAAGAATGGTCATCTTTGCAGAAGATCGATCATCCTGGGTTTGAGTGAACGAACCCCTAGGCGTGAAGATAGAAACTAAGAACATGTCGAGTAGCAAACATGACTGAAGTGTGGCACTTGAAAAGACCGTGGCTACTGTATATAGAAGTCGGGATCCAAGCAGGGTGATATATTCCGAGAAGAATTAACATCATATGATATATTGAAAATTGTGATAACCTTCAAGGCTTGTACTTACAAGCAGACATTCGGTAGATTAGAAGATGAAGCAGGCAGCAAATTCAAATCTGACATCAACCAAGGTATGTTGATTGTCGAGATTGCGCAGCGAAGACATTGTCAATAGAGCAAGCAAGTTTCTTTGTGTTGTCCCTGCTGAGTCCTGACAACGAATAAGAGGTTGTATGACTGCCTTGACAAAACAGACCGAAGACAAGAAAGGAAATCGATGGGTACGAAGTACCGAAAATTACATTGTCGGTCAGACGGCACTTGATTGCTTATCGATAAGAACTACCCCTGAATACCCATCAGCTCGGCAATGACTCTTTCCAAAATAACAATCAAACAAACTCAGGCAGTCAATGTCAGACTCTTCTTTCAACATCTTCCATTTATGTCTTCATAATCCCTTCAATTCTCTGGCACCTCGGCCAGCAATAACCCGCCATGTCTGCGGATATCCCGCAGACTGAAAATATGCCTTCAACTTCAAACTCTAATAATGAAAACCACCCCACCAACCCCCCAGCTACTGTCAGCGGCCATTTGCGCGCGAGAACGAATACGGCGGAAATTGATAGTACGATTATTCATCCGGGAAGTGTGAAGATTAATGTTACTGGCGCATTTATAGTCGATCAGGATTCTGCTTCACCGAAAGAATTGAATGTGAACGAGAGGAACTATGATACGAAGGATATCCGACTACCAAATCATACGGCGGTTGTCAGTCATATCGCTGTAGATGTATGAACCCATTTTCTCATACTATAATTATGGTCTGCGATAGCTATACTGACAGGTGTGTAAGATCGGAGGTTCACTCGCAAAGCTCGTATACTTTTCGAGAGAAGCGCATTCGCGCGAACCAGGCGGGCGACTCAACTTTATGAACTTTGAGACTGATCGCATAGATGACTGTGTGGAATTCATGAAACAGCTGCAGGTTAAGCAACAGAAACTCAATGGATCCAGACCAGGAGATTTATGTGTAATGGCAACGGGTGGAGGGGCATACAAGTATTATGATAAGATCAAGGAAGCTTTAGGTGTGGATGTTATACGGGAAGATGAGATGGAATGTTTGATCATTGGTACATATATGCTCTTTCATGAAAACATGTCTACATATGAGGTAATGCTTACAGAGGAGTAATTTACAGGTCTCGATTTCTTCATCACCGAAATACCCCGCGAAGTATTTACGTATAGCGAAAAAGACCCAATGCATTTCACCTCGCCCAGCCCGGACATCTACCCATACCTGCTCGTCAATATAGGCAGCGGTGTATCCATGATAAAAGTATCCGGACCACGAGCATACCAAAGAGTAGGCGGAACCTCTCTTGGCGGCGGCACACTCTGGGGACTCCTCTCCCTCCTCACCGGTGCCCGAACATTCGACGATATGCTCGGCATGGCCGAACGAGGAGACAACGCCAAAGTCGACATGTTAGTGGGCGATATATATGGCACTGACTACGGCAAAATTGGACTCAAAAGCAGCACAATCGCAAGTTCTTTCGGCAAAGTTTTCCGCATGAAACGGGAAGCCGAACGATTAGCCGAAGACTCAGGAGGCCAAAACAACAGCGAAGAACCATCCGCATCCTCCTCCAACTCCACCGAAGAACCTCCCTTTTCCCATGAAGATATTTCTCGATCCCTCCTCTACGCAATCTCCAATAACATCGGGCAAATCGCATACTTGCAATCAGAAAAACATTCATTGTCAACGATATATTTTGGGGGGAGTTTTATAAGGGGTCATAGACAAACGATTAACACGTTGAGTTATGCGATTAAGTTTTGGAGTAATGGTGAGAAGAAGGCCATGTTTCTGAGACATGAAGGATATCTAGGGAGTGTGGGCGCGTTTTTGAAGAGGAAACCTGAGGGGTGGGGACGGAGGTTGAGTTTTGAAGAGGGTGGTGTGGGGGAGGGAGGCGTGAAGGATATTGGGGAGGAGTTGAGGGCTTTGAGGAGAGAGGTATCTAGGGGGGAGTAAGTGGATGCCATTGGTATTGGTTTGATATGAAATTTGAATTCATGCTATGGGCTTGGTTGGGATAGAACTTTTGTAGATTAGGGATTCGTGAGGACAGCGGAAACATAGTAGCGGAAAACATGCAAAGCGGAACTGATCATCTAGCGGTAGAGAAGAAGCCATCAAGACTATCTCAGTCTTTCATACTATATCAGTCTTCCATACTATAGTAACAGTATGAGAAGTACAACAGTGGATATTTAGCGAGCAAGTCGAAAATGAATTATAGAGTCTCAATCAATTGGTGTATTGATACTCGGCTTCGTGCCTGAATTCACGTTATACATCCATACGTCAGATCTTGAATTCATAACCAGATGTTTTGGACAGCCTATCCAATTCGGGCACATGTACCAGTAGCATGATTCCACGACTACACGTACAACGAGAAATGAAACTTGGAGTTTTGGACTCGAATTATATGAGAAATGACGACTCTAGTATGTATAGGGATCACTGTATGGATACAACATGATGGATGTCTTGGATATGGGTTTGAGACACGAAGTAGGTAGTTCATAAATGAATGAGAGAATGAGAGAATTAATCAATAGTTCCTGAATTTTGTTACTTCCAACATGAAATCATATGATAAATATCTCGAAATGATCCTTTTGCCATCAGCATAAGAGCTACGAAGGCTATGCAAGCTATTCCACCACCGATACAATCAATGCTGAAGATATTTGACAGCATCATCCAAAGCATGCATTGCAACCATCTATCCCGCCAAGAATCTCCCACCACCCACTTCTCTCTCTCTGACCTCCCTCGTATCCTTCCCATTCGACCCATTCCCATTCCCATCCCTCAAACTACCATTCCCCTCCTTCACACTCCCCTCCCTCGAGTCACCTCCCTTCAAACTCGATTCCTTATTATCCCTCCTACTCTTCGCTCCTGCCTTCAATACATCCCACCTATTCCTATACCTCACCACCGTTTCTCTCAACTTTTCATTTTCTCGGAATAGTTTCTCGTTTTCTTTGTTTCTAATCCTCATTTGTTCTTCCAGCTCCATTACCTTCCTCTTGATCATCTCATCATTAAGTCCACCTGCCTTTGGACTTCTATCTTCGGGACGCATCAGACGTATACTTTCTTGTAATGCCATACTACTATTCTGCGCTGCCATTTCAAATGCATGGAGTCGGTTGCTTAGTTTGTCGATACACTGTTTGAGACTTTTGTTTTCGAGATCCAATTCTTCGATCCGAATATCTGTCTCCCGACCCGCGAGTCGACGTCGTTTTGAGTGACTGGGGGAATTAGGCATGGGTGTTTCACGGGCGTCGACAAAGTCATCCTCGTCGTTGGGATCAGGGAAGAGGTCAGGATCTGTGCTATGCATTGAGGCTGCTAAACGACGTTTTTCTTTTTCCGCGAAGGAGAGGATATGTGCATATGATACAGTGTGACCAGTGGTAGGGACGACGTAGAAGGAATCATTGCCTGAATGTCCATCACGAGCAGAAGCACGGAGTGCCGCTTTTGATATGTACTTTGTGAGATCAGGCTCTTCAGGAAGCATTCGTTCTCTGCTTGATGGTTTACTTTTGCGGGTGTTTGTAGAAGGAACATCTTGTGTTGTGGGAGACGGATCACTTTCAGAGAATAGTGGCAAGCCAGCAAAAGCTAAGGGGGCCGATAATTTATACACGACACTATTGAAGGCACTGTAGAACTTAGCGAAACCCTCCTCGTGGGCAATCGAACGAGGCGATTTAGGCTCAGCAACCGCAGATGCTCGCGACGTAGAGGTTTGAGGATCTGCTTTCTTTTGAGTAGGTTGAGGAGGAACCCAGCTGGGCCTAGACGTGGTATGCTCTGGAATGGATGGAACTGTTGGTCGTCTGCTGAATTCTCGACGTCCCTCAAAATTGCCTGGAGCCTGTAGAGATGATACACTTGGCGACAGTGCTTGGCGACTATGACTTGAGCGTATACCTCTAGCAGAAGCTAGGTTACTGGCGATAGAAGAAGAAAGTTCGCGCGGGGGTAGGCGTCTGGGAGTTTGCGAGCTTGAGGCATTTCGAGAAGTGGAAGCGCGAGGTTCCAGGTCAGATTTCGAAGCGCGTAATTCTGCTACAGCCTCAGATGTTGATACTGATTTCTCTGTAACTGCTGTAACGTCTATTTCATTTGCGTTCGGAGTTACGGGGTGTTGGGTGGGGTATCGAAGGAGCTCTGAGAGTCGCTGGTGATGCTGTTCTAGGAGTCTTAAAGTCCTCAAAGCCTCTGGGCTTTCTGTTCCTGATGCAGCTTTTGCAAACTCTCCTGCAGCTAGTGCATGTTCATTTATTGCGACTGTTGTATCTCTGCTTTGCGTCGCAACCACTGCAGCGCGAGCATGATCATGAGCCTATATTGGTGATCAGTCAACGAGGGGGGAATTATGACTTTCGAATTGTGGCAACGTACCAGGGTTAAGGAGGAAGCTTCCATGATAATTAAGTGTACGAGTATGTATTTATCATAAAGTTAACTTCAGAGATGGTCTCAAGGGCAATATGATTAAGTAGGTAAGAAGGGTGAGGAGTTATTGTTTGTATGTTGTATGTTGAAAGGTTTGAAGAGCGAGGGATAAGGCTGAATGCGATCATCGGATAGGGATAGACTGGGGTAGTCAAGATGAAATTGCTTATCTTTCAGGCTAGTTGACCCTAATACATGAAAGCAGTGCAGTACAGTGCAGTATCTCCTATTTTGCTAACATAACAAATTGGATTGACAACCTTGGAAAGTCACATCTTTCATATGAATTAACTATCATCTATACCTTACTCCGTACTATGATGGCCAGTCAGTGATCAGTTAGTTATATATATAAAACTAAGGTCATGTACAATCTTGCTAGAACCTGTGAGCTCATGAGTAAAAGTAATACCGGTCATTCTACTCCGGTCATTCTACTCCGTACTGTAGACTGTAGTGATTGTGATTGTGGGGTAAAAAAAGCCTTCTTCCATCTAAAAATGCCTAAAGAAAAACCTGACGGCTTGCACTTTGCCTTGCCTTGCATAATTCCAATTCTCGGCTACCTAGGTAGTTGGTACCTACAGTAGGTACCAATGACGTTGAGGGCTTTCTGAAAGAGCTCTAGAACTCCTGGGATCTTGTTATGGCACATTGGCAGGCAAGCACGGCAAGCTTGTACCTAAACAAGTAGGAATGATGAATAACTGAAACTATTTGGAAGGTCGTTTAGATTTCACCTGGGCAGAGTTTGTTTGTCTACTAGGTATCTAGATTTAAATTCCTTGTTATATAAAAATCAATTCAAACAATCTTCATGTTGACGCTTTATATTCTCAAGTTTTCGCAATTGAGTGTACTTTTCTAATCTCTAGGCCCAATCTAGAAAGCAAGACTCATTCCAATCCAGCCGAATCCGACTTCGCCATCATAACTTAATCTCATCTTAGAGACTTTGAATTTACCTTCGAATTTACCTACTCACTCGCAGATTGTATACTTTAAGTTACTTACTCACATATCAACATCCATCTCGAATTAGAGAGATAGTCCTCGACCCGCGATTCAGTCCTCACTACATGTTAGATCTTATTTACTCAACCTTCCAGGTTCCTGGTTGATTCCCCCGCCATGGACGACATTCCCGCATCACCCACTGCTTCTGAATCTTCCAAATCAAATACCATACCTGCTGTCTTTTCAAAGCCGCGAAATAGGAGAAGGCATAGAAATTCAACATCACATTCAGTGAGGAGCGGCGCAAGTGAGGCCTCGCATGGGATCCGCGCCTCATTGGAGGGTGCGATAGATAAGCTCAAAGGGAACTCGGATTCTGAGACGGAAAGTCATGCATCGAATGGCCTGAAGAGGTTCGTGCCAAAGAAATTCGAATTCGAATCGAAAAAGAAACGATTACAACGAGAGGAAGAGGAACGCCGTTTGGAAGAAGAGGTAGCTCGTGGAAGAGATGTTGCTGAAAGAGGAACTTTGGGAAATGATAGCCGGAACTCCATCAACAGGAATCTTTCTGGTGGAAGTAGTTTGTTAACGTATGATTCGGAAACAGAATCGTAAGTAATCTACTCTTCCTATCATTGTTCAAATTCGATCTCCCTTTCCTTTTATTATCTCATTTCCCATTTCCCTTCTCTCACCGACAATTGTCTATCAATCCCGCGCGACTATTCATGGTTTGGGGATTACAATAAGACATGGTTTAAAGCGAAAAGCGAGAGGCGAAAGACTCGGAAAGATCCATTAGGGGTATCTCAGGCGTCACAACCACAACATTACAGGCTTCTTCCCATGAACATCGTCAATCTTGCATAAAATACAGTCGTACTCTAAAAACACAACATCAGCATCATCATCATCATCAGCATCAGCATCGCACTGTCACAAACTTGCTTGCTTGCTTGCTTGCTTGTATCTGCT
Organism: Myriosclerotinia scirpicola; assembly: GCA_002162505.1. Lineage (NCBI taxonomy): Eukaryota > Fungi > Ascomycota > Leotiomycetes > Helotiales > Sclerotiniaceae > Myriosclerotinia > Myriosclerotinia scirpicola. The sequence goes on along the minus strand of NGKG01000021.1, from coordinate 731,274 downwards.
ATCTTCTTATGCATCTTCCAACATTTGCGTATTTATTTTTAGCATCCTGGTTTGCTTTGACATGTGGAGAATTGATCTTAGCTTTGGGTAATTAAATTTCTAATTCGAATTGCTGCTTTGATAGGGCCGCCGAAACACCTCCACCGTTGACTACGCATCCTTCGCACACTGGATATCTTACTTCCTCCTCCCCACTCATACATACATCGACAATTCCACAGATCGGAACTTTAATCTCACAATTAGAAGGAGACCCCTTCCCGGACTCCACAGACAGTCTGGCTGCCTCAGAGTCGTTAGCATCTAAGAGCCTCTCCCAAAATCTTCGAGCTCCCACCGACGGATCTCAAAGACGGTCATCTTCGCCAGTTGGCAGATTAAAGGACGTTTTCAAACCAAGACGTGGGTCAAGCACAAATACAAGTCCAGACCGCAAGGCTGGAGGGGGAGGGGTCGACTCATCACTGAATACTAAGGACGGTGGGGCAGATTCCAGGCGGGGAAGTGTGATACCTGCGAAAGTTGGTTCAATATTTTCTGATAAACAGCTACCCCCGGGTAAACCCAGATCTACAGCGTCATCTCCTGAAAGACCACAAGTGGGAAAGGGCAAACTCATTACCATCGACACGACCCCCCGTCCGCAAACTCCACCATCCGTGAACAGGCCAGCCCCAGTTATTGTTAATACACCCCCAACACCGACCGACTCAAGATCAGCGCAATTTACTTCTGCCACTAGCCCTGATTCACCTATCAGGTACGCTTCAAATGTATTAGTTTCTCCTTCTGGAAACATGATATCTCATCGACGAATTCGATCAGGTTCTGGTTCAGGAGTACCTAGTAAATTATCCAACATTCAATCTGCGCCCTTGTCTCCAACGCCAGAGAACGGAGCGATCACGCCTGGTCAAAGTCAAACGTCGTTTTTCTCGTCAGTCTTTTCTGCCGCTCAGAACGCTGCAAATACGTTGAGCAACAGTATCACAAATACATCCGTCCCAGGTGGAACAAGGAGTAGGAGTGGTGCCCAAGCAATACCAGGTATACAGGAGATCGAGAGCCCGGAAGTCGAAGCATTAGGAGAGAAGATAAATACAGAGAATCATATGGAAGAGAAAGAACCGGCGGTCAAAACTTTGGGCATGGGTGACCTTAGCCTAAGTCAATTCGGAATTTCAGAAGAGGGAACTACTCCAACGATGCCTAAATATCCTGAAGAAACCCGCGGGAGGCTTGATCCAGCCAGGGATGACCATTTCTTCGCTACCCGTTCGGCAACAGCACCAAATATGTTGACTGGGGAAAATCTCGAAGCTGTTGCTACGCCGCATGTTGAGGATCTACATTCTATTGCACGTCCGCGTTCGGCATACGAACCAAGCACGACCGGAGACCGCACTCCTCCGAATGGCAGTGTATTCGAAGGTAAATCTGGCATCCATCGTAGCGGTAGTATTCGCAGCGCTATCGACAAAAGGAAAAGGGGTAGCTCTGCGGCAACTACTACAACTGTTGGAGCCGCAATTGCTGCAGCAAATTCATCTATCGGAAGCCCAGGTTCGGGAGCACCCAAGATCACTGGATTCGCTGTAGCCAGCAAGAAGAGGAATCGGGACTTTCATGCGCTGTTCAGAAGTGTACCTGATGATGACTATCTTATCGAGGACTATAGTTGCGCTTTGCAAAGAGAAATCCTTGCCCATGGTCGATTATATGTTTCCGAAGGTCACTTGTGCTTTAGTAGCAATATTTTTGGCTGGGTCACAACTTTGGTTATGAGCTTTGACGAGATCATTTCGGTAGAAAAGAGAAGCACGGCACTACTGTTCAAAAACGGATTGATGATTTCGACATTACACGCAAAGAATGTTTTTGCTAGTTTCACAAGTCGCGACTCAACATATGATCTCATAGTTGGTATATGGAAGATTGGTCACCCAAACTTGCGAAGTTCGCTGAATGGAGTTACCCTCGAAGAGACTGGTGGTGGTGATAAGACTGAGAAAGACGATGGCGTCATTCCTTCTCGCCCTGGTAGTATCTCACAATCTACGGATGATAGCGAAGGTAGCGGGGATGTCTATGACGAAGATGAAGACGAAGAGGACGGTATGAGCTTCACGCAAGCCGATGGTAGTGTTCTGGGTAGCGATTCGGGTGAAAGGGTTGTTAGTCGAAAGGCGTCAGCTGCGGTTGTAACAAATGGATCCCAGCCTGAAGGAGGTAAACAGGCTAGTCCAACGGCTGCAGCAGATTTCCCCGGTCCGGCTACACATGCAGCGACAAGTTGCTCAGATGGCGACACACATTATGCGAAAATCCTTGCGGATGAAATCATTCCAGCTCCTCTTGGGAAAGTCTACAGTCTTATGTTCGGACCTGAATCTATCACTTGGATGAGGGATTGGCTTACCAATGAACAGAAATGTCTCGAGTTAACTTACGACGAGAACGCTAAGATCCCTCTGTCATTGGAAAACAAGGTTCGAAATTATTCATATATCAAACCGTTGAATGGTGCTATTGGTCCCAAGCAAACCAAGTGTGTTTCTACAGAAACTCTGGACGCGTTGGATCTTGAAAAGGCAGTTTCTGTCACTATATCGACGGTGACCCCCGATGTACCTAGCGGTAACGTTTTCAGTACCAAAACTAGGTATTGTCTTTCGTGGTCAGAAGGCAATGGGACTCGGTTGCAAGTCAACTGCGCGATTGAGTGGACAGGCAAGAGTTGGCTGAAAAGTAAGTTCACTCATGTTCTCCAATTCCTTTTCTCCAATTCCTTATACAATACTAACCCAAATTAGCTCCAATCGAAAAAGGTGCCAATGATGGTCAAATACAATATACGAAAGACGTTATCGCAGCTCTTAAAGCGGCCGTTGGTACCCGTCGTTCTGGGGCAGCAGGTGCTTCCGGTAAAGGCAAAAAGAAAGGTCGTAAAGGATCGAAAGCAAACAATCTTAGCAAGGTTACTGATGGTGCTTCTGAGACTAAACCAGAGGAGGCCAATTGGGGTCTTTTCGAACCTGTCCGTGGTATATTTGAGCCGATTGTTGACATAGTCAAACCATTGATGACGGGCAATATACTTTATGGACTTCTTGTCGGTCTTCTAGTGGCAAGTTGGTTCCGCTTCGGATTCCCTCTTGCAGGTAGTGGAAACAGAGATATAGGGATGAGCTATCTTGGAACTCCAGAGAGAATCGCGGCATATGAGGAGATTTGGAGGAGAGAGGAAAGTGAACTTTGGTTGTGGCTTGAGGAGAGGGCGGGGATGGAACGTTTGAGGGAGGTGGGCAGGATGCCGATTGAGAGGTTGGATGTTGAGGATAGGCTGAAGAGTGAGGGAATGGATGAGAGGGAGGTGGAGGATGCAATTAGGATTACGGAGGAGAAATTGATGGTTTTGAAGGATGTGGTGGGCAAGAAGAGAGATAAGGCGAAGGGACAAGAGCAGGCACAGGCACAGGCGAGTCCTTCGAGTGCGGCTTAGCGTTTTGTTTCCTGGTCGGATGAATGAAAGTAAGGGGGGATTAAAGAAGGGGCCCAAAGGGTCAACAGCGATATGCATGTGGCATATCATACCATATACCTACAGCGTAAAAGCTCTACTCAGTACAATACCACACAGATATCACTGTTGTGTTTTTCTTTTTTCGCTTTCATATGTTGGACTGGACTGGAATTGGCAGAAGTGGTTGTAGGTTGTACATCATTGGTGTTTTCGGGCATTTTGGAGAGAACTGGCATATCTGCTATCGAGTTTCCTAGAATTCAGTTTTTTTGTTTTG
>NGKG01000021.1:705713-727461 GCA_002162505.1 Myriosclerotinia scirpicola | reverse complement strand
GGGGTTCCGGTGTTCTTATTTACATAGGCATGAGCGTGAGCTCCTGGGGGAAGTGGAAAATAAATACTTGCAAAGGAGAATTTAGTTGCGGGGAATTATATGGTGATATTCTGATACTTTGATTGAAATGGTGATGGTAGCCTGAAGGTTTGCGTTGAAATGGAAATGGGGGTGTAGAGACATGGATGATTTCTTTGGCTTATGGCTGGCCTACCGGCAAGACGGGAGGAAGGGTACCTGAATATTGTCTCACACAGTTCAGAAAAGGGAAATTCTCATCTGATAATCTGATGGCTTATGTAGCTATCCGTTTCTAACCTTAAGAGGAGGGGTTATTGTATTGATTGGATGCAGAGACTCAGAGAGTGTATGTTATGTCTTTGTAGAGTAGAAGTACTTGTTGATAGATGATAAGTTTGTATCTAATTAACTGGTAGGTATAACATATGACAACTTGTTAGTTTGTAAGTAGTATGGTAATATAGTTTGAAAATGTATGTTAATTGCTATTCTAAGGCTTTGAATAAGAGTTGGATGAAGTATTACCTAGGTAGGTAGGTAGGTAGGTAGGTATATATAATATATATCTTGTATCCTTTCGTTTTTCCCATTGCAAGATAAGATTCCACAATCAAGATTCTTATTCTTGATGAGTATATTGATTGATAACATATCAAATCCATCCATTCACCCTTTTTGTTAGTAAGAAGATGTGGTGACCCAGCTGCCAGCTAATAAGCATCCACTTATCCTGATGGATGAGAGAAGGGGACACAGAATAGGCGAAAAGAAGATTGAAGCTTGATGTCATTAATCCTTGAACCATGCTACTGCTACCGCTGCTCCATAGCCATGATGCCAGCACAACACTAAAGAAAAAAAGGTACGTCCCGAAACCAAGTTCCAAACTCAAGAGAGAGAGAGAAGAGAGAGTAGAGAGGAAGGGCGGAAACTTGAAAGGTTTTGCTTTTTTCTTCCATACTCTCTCTTTCTTCAATCATCATCATCCTCAACATCATCATCATCAACATCATACCGGTGTTCTTCTCCCAACCTCCTCATAATCTATTTTGATTCCTCTCGGAGTTGCCGATATTGTCGATTCTATGAACAGCCTGGCTGGACTCAACGATAGAACGAATGATCACCGGTAACCTTACAACACCATCGGTTGTACTTCAGACGCTATTAACGAATTGTCGATATCCTAATAGAAGAAATTACTACCGTTACATCAATTGAAACAACATCATCTCCTTCATAATTCGTACAAATCCCCAATTCCAATCCTTTCAACCCAAAGATCCCAACCCACGCAATCATCGAGTTGCGCATTGACGGATACCCGCATCTTCTCCATACAAGTATGTGTACTCGGTCATAGCATCATCCGTCTCAATCAAAACATTGAACACCTGGGCATTGCTTGAACGTGTCCAGACGAGATCTGCCATTGAATCAACCATTGTGCGAGCATGATATCTTCAATCCTATCGATACATTCTCTAAGTTCTCCTCTGATCTCTCGTCGATTTTCATCTATCCATTCAGTACGAGGAAGTGGTAATTCAGCTTGCGATCCAAGAGGTAGCATTACCATTACCATCTTCAAGATACCGAGGCGAATAATATCCATGCGATCAAGCTTATAACTTTCGACATTTGCTCGCAATACATACTAGGTACCTAGCTCTCAAGCCCCCAGATTCACTCTTTGTGTCAAGAATTAAAGGATCAAGAACTTTTGATTTGAGGACAAGAAAAGATTTGAAGTTTTATGTTCTGCCTTTTTTTTGTTTTGGCTTGGTTCTTGATTCTTAATTGTTGAAGTGCTTTGGTTTGAATTGACCAGCCTTCTTGTTTTTCTTACCTCTCTCGTTTAAAAATAATCCACCATTCGTCCAACCTCTCAATATCCTTAACCACACCGAAAGCCGACCTCTATCACCTTTCGACTTTTGAAATTCACTTTCACTTTCTTGTATTTCTACCTTTGGTCGGTCTTCGCCCTAGACTTTGGGAACTACACTGCCTTGATCTTCCGATCTCCCTTCGACTCCCTTTCAACAATTAACAACCCACAACCCGAAACCACAACGACCTCTTCAGAAAAATTCAACACCAACTCCATACTGCTCTCAATCCTCCTATCTTGTCCATTTCTTACTTTTTGCAAAAGGCAAAGTTCCTCTAGTTTACCCGTTTTCGGGAATTCCATTGAGCAGCATTCGCCTTGTTTTCCTCTTACCCAAATCCAAGAAATACAGCAGAGCTGACGCCCTCACGCGAACCCATATCTAACGACCGTCACGATACCCACGACCCTACCACACCAACACCAGAACAGCGCCAGCGGCGACGAACACTTCGAAGAACTCATATTGAAGCGGCCTCTGCTGGAATTACCCCTCCACCTCGAATAAGATTCGCCCAACGAGAACCAAGTGAAGGCGATTTCACCCATGATTTCGAAGACGAACCCGATACTGAACCTCATTTAAAAAGTGAGCATCCCTCTCCAGAAGCTGAAAAAAATTCTTCCTATCCTCCACGTATCGATAAGCATACTGCGAGTGCCATTCTCTACACCCTCGAAGAAGCATTGCGCCACCCCAATCCATTCACTCCAGATTACATTGAAGAAAACGCTTCAATGTCAGATTTGTTAGGCGGAGCTACGAGCTCGGCTAACAATGGCGCTAGACCCGCAGCTTCTGGTTCCCCCCACATTCGTGGTCCTAGAGATATTATGAGAGATCGACAAGCTCGGGAAGCACGAAAAGCATCTGAAGCATCCGAACAAAAAGCCAGAGCAGTCGAACAAAAACGAAACGAAGAAGAGTTAATGAGACAATCAGAGAGAAGAGCAGCTGCTGGCGCTGCAGCACAAAGACTTGAAGAGCGTGTTGAAGGACAACAACAACGAATTTCGAGCAATTCTCAAAGAGTAGATCGAAGAGCCGGAGATCGAACAACCAGCGGTGGGGAAAGTATTAGACCAGTCGAGCAACCAATTCAAAGACGTGGTACCACAACAAGAGCTCCATCAGGTCCAGAGGTCGCCCCTCTAAGATTGCCAATGCAGTCTCAATCAAAACCCGCCGAGATTGGTGGCCCAAGTCAGCCAGGTCTATCAACTGGAGCCGGTCCAGCCCAACCTGCACCATTAACCGTTCCAAGCCGCGAAGGCCCGACTCGATCATCTTTCCCTCATGCATTCGAGCGTTGGGAAACCCTCTCCGCACATTGGGAAGGTCTTACGAGTTTTTGGCTCCGCAGACTCGAAGAAAATTCATCGGAGATTAATCGCGACCCTCTCTCCCAACAACTGTCTCGACAGAACACCGACCTTTCGGCTGCTGGCGCAAACCTCTTTCATGCCGTCGTCGAATTACAACGCTTACGAGCTTCCTCTGAGCGCAAGTTCCAACGTTGGTTTTTCGAAACTCGCGAACAGGAAGAACGTGCTACGGAGAACTTGGCAGTCATGGCCAAGCAATTGGAAGATGAGCGCAATTCTAGAAGTCAAGCTATCAAGGATGCCATCGAAGCTGATAGACGCAAGGATCACTCCGAAAAGATTATCTCCGAGTTGAAGAGAGAGCTGGAGATTGCAAGAAGTGAGGCTCGTAGGGCATGGGATGAACTAGGTCGTCGTGAGACTGAGGAACGTGAGAGAACCATCTCCTTGCGAGCAGGTGAACCAACGGTATTGGGTGGAGTTCAGGTGGTTCCAATGATCCAAGGCGTACCAAGTCGACATGGAAGCACCGCTGCTCGAGATCTTCCACCAACAAGACAAGGAGGTCACTCAGATTCTGGAAGTGGAAGTGTGCGCACAGGAGGCCGATTCGCAGATCCCGAAAGCCCAACTGGATCGAATGAAGCTTATCACCAATACCAACGTTCTCAACGTGCTGAACCTTCTGATCCTTTTGTTGAGAGTGTTCGTCAACGTCGAGGTACTGCAACAACATCTGCGCCAGCCTCATCTGCTGGACCACAACACACTCAAGCACCAGCTGTACAGCCTGCATCTCCAAGCACCTACTATCAACAACCTGAAGGTCGTCCAGTCCAACCAAGTACCCAAGCTGGTCGGACCGAAGGACAGTACGGTGGAGCGAATAGTGATGATGAATATGAGATTGACGAAGAAGGTCAATTTGTCCTCGATGATGCTGGCAACAGAATTCGATATTCAAGTGTCGTTTCTGATGATGGTACAGCTGAGTATGAGCATAGTCCTCGTCAACATCGTCAAGGTCGTGCTCCAGTCACTGGACCTCCAATCCCAATGTCTGGTGTTGAGTACGGACAGGGATCAACAACAAGTACAGCGGGAAATTCAACTTCTACCCCTGCTATACCAGTCGACTATTCAGGATCCGGATACGGTGCAGGTGGCTCTGGCGCTGGCTGGGAGTCCTTTCCTCGCCACCATCATCCAACTCGTCTGAGTGACGTTTTAGAAGAAGACGAGAGAAGTCGCACGAGTGCCAGCCAAGTTAGTCGACGAGACTAGGTACACGATGAACTTCATCTACGATATTTCCAATGGTTTTCCGCCGAAAATCTATTGTCAAATCATCGTTAGTCCGGTTTGCCGGAATGTTATTTGGATTTTACTGCGAATGGTTTAATTGAGATGGTGAAATCCTGGGAAAGGATGCTCTATGGGGATACTTACTTCGCGGGAACGGCGTCCTATTTTTTGCTTTATTTTTGATCACTTTCCTATCTAATAGAATATCCCAGGAAAGAACAGGATGAATGGGTTCCCTGCTAACTGTATCATGCATGGACTTGGCGTTGCAAGGGAGTTTGGTAACGTTTATTTGAGCGAAGAAGGAGCATATTCGATTCGATCTGGGAGCATCAAGCAAGAGGGAGGCACCTCTTTTTTATGTACCTCTGTAAGATAGAGGGAGAAGCTGCATATAGTATTTACTAGGAGTCTGTGAGCAGCAGATAGTTAATAATGAAATGAAAATTAATACGTTCTTATAATGGTTTTTGAGATATGGATGATCCTGAGACATAGTAGCGAGGGGGTTGAGTGTAGGAATTCGGATGGAAGTAAATGACGCTGCTTTGAGAGAAATAGTGACCTGGCTAAAGCGGCACCATGAAGATGAGCTAATCAATTTGAAGCTCGACATATCAAGCTAGCATCCATCATCAATATATAATTGCTTTCCTTTCCTCCACCATACACGAATACATCATACCCAAGTAATCATGTCAAAGATCATCATTCCTGCGAGTAGGAATCTGCTCTCCTCACTCTCGAGGTCAAGCGCGAGTAGTGCGAAGACTTTCGGCGTACAATGTCAACGATTATCTACGATTTGCGCTTCGAGGCTTCCGAGAACAGTTAAGAATAGGGCTTGTTTGAATGGGTCTGCAGGGGCTTCATTGAGGGACTTGGGTTCTGGGGCTGAGGGAATTCCTGGAGCTCCTGCGGGGAGGAGGGGCTATAAAACTGTGCAGGAACAGAGGTCGAGATATAGATCTGGGGTAGGAATTCCTCTGCCTTTTTTCTTTTCTTTTTTTGACACCCATGCCCTATCTCTGCGTCCCTACACAATATTCTACATACGGGGCTTAGCATTGAGAAAATTAAGAATGAAAGCTAATGTATCATGTCTGCGATAGCCTTTCTCGTGGACAGCAGGCGTATTGTTTCTGGGAGCAGGTGTGGGGTTAATTTTCTATTTCCGATATGAAAAGGCGAGGATGGAGAGGAAGAGGGTAGCTGAGGCTGCAAAGGGAGTGGGGAGGCCCAAGGTTGGGGGTCCGTTTGAGTTGCTGGATCATAAAGGGGGGAAGTTTGGTAGTGAGGATATGAAGGGGAAGTATAGTTTGGTATGTTTCACTATTCCTATTGCGCATTGGAGCTGTGGCTAGGAAAATGAAGACAGCTAGTGACTTCGAGACATGGAAAGATTACTAATATACAAAATCAACAGGTATACTTCGGCTTCACCCACTGCCCCGACATCTGCCCCGAAGAACTCGACAAAATGGCCCAAATGATCGACCTGATCAACAACTCGCCGACCCGTACCCCATCCACCCCCTCCCTCCTCCCTCTCTTCATCACCTGCGACCCCGCCCGCGATACCCCCGCCGTCCTTGCCACCTACCTCGCAGAATTCCATCCCAGTATTATTGGTCTAACAGGCACTTGGGAACAAATCAAGGATATTTGTAAGAAATACCGAGTATACTTTTCGACGCCAGAGGGAGTCCAGAAGGGTCAGGATTATTTGGTCGATCATAGTATTTATTTTTATTTGATGGATCCGGAGGGGGATTTTGTGGAGGCGATTGGGAGGCAGCATAGTCCCGAGCAGGCGGCGAGGATTATCGGGGAACATATTGGAGATTGGAAGAGGTGATGTTGGTGGATGAGACGGGATAGGATGTGTGTAGAGGGGGAGCTGATGGTCGATATATGGCAGGGAGGCGAGGTGTGTTTGAGGGGTACTAATTACCATGTATGAGGATTATAAGTTTAGGGAACATGTATAAAAAGGCCACTCTACCTCTCTCTTCCGTAAAGTAACCGTCCAAATCTAATGCAGTCTTGGGAAATCAATAGCAAGTTGCTATCACGCATTACATCATCCGCGTTTTGATACCTTATAGTATGACTGTATGGTTTCGCATTCATACATTCATCAATGTGGATATTTGCGGGAGTGGAAACAATACTCAATAGCTGAGTTCTTTGAGGTATTTATTCATTATAGGTATTGTATAGAGAGAGAATCGGAGGTGCTTATTTATTTATTTATTTATTTGTTCATTTGCATCTTCATCACCATAGAGTTGGTGACTTGTTAGTGACTTCCTTCCAAGTTGTCGCTTGAAATAATCTCGCACATTGGTATCTCTGTCGGCGAGCTATGTTTATATAGAGCTTTGTTGATATAGAGCTATGTTGATATAGAGCTATGTTGATATAGAGCTATTGGTGCTATGAAAGGTCTTTTCGATTGAGAGATTGGGGATTTGGGATATTTTGGTGGGGTTTCTGGGTTGGGGGTGATAGTTGGGAGATACTAGGTAGTCTTTTCTGCTCTGCAAGGTAATCGGTAGTCTGGTACCTTCCATTACTTGGAACGCGCGAATCAAATTGTGAAAAGGGGCTGCACTGGATATGTGGGTGCAGTGGATGAGACTTTTTGATTGATGGCTGAGCATTATTTACTGCTTGTAAGTTCTCAATGAAGATAGCTCGATCAATTCTGCTCGAGGGGAATCGGAATCTAGGTTTCGATGGGTACCTCGTTGAGTACATCTACGAGATACATAAGATTACGTTTTTGTATGGTTTGAACCTGGATCTAGGTTGCGATTTGGGAACTTGGATCTCCAGCTCTCTTTTGGCTTTGGTATGGTATTACCCTGAGCTAGCTAGATGGGCTGGGCTGATACAAATTGTACACAGTACAAGAGATTTTCTTTCTCCCATCGACCCCAAAAGCCCTGGAGGGTCTAGATCTAGATACAGATAGGAGCATACGCTGCAGGGAAAATATGAAAGAGCTAGGCGCTGTTGCCTTTGCAAGGTTGATGCGGATGTTCTTCGAGCTAATTACTGGCAATCTTCTTTTCTCGGTTATGGTGCTGGAATACTCGTATAGTGTAACAATATAGTATCTACATCTACCATCTACTATCCACAGTCTCCATTTCGAGGTATATATGTAGATAGCTGGTCATATTTCAAGAACGCTGTAACTTGTAAGATGAGTGTGGGAGAGGTAGCATCGCATGCTAATGCTATTCACATGTAAATTTCTAGGATACTCAATGATGTCCATGAGGACATGGATAATAGAAGGTAGAAAGTAGAAGGTTAAATAGGAACGATATAATACCTCCTAGTAATCTTTATATTCGTCTAATGCTGCATGCGGCCACTTCTCAGAACAGAAGAAAGCTGGTGGAAGAGAATAGAAGAGTAGGTACGTTGGTCTCACACTTGTATATCTCGGTCCAGCTATACATTGAACATTCTCAGATTTGGCTTAGGTGAACAGATAGAGTGTTTTAGTGTACACTGTGAGTAGTGTTTCTATACCTCACCAAATACGAGTATATGAAGATTAACAAAAGCCATTAGCCAGGATTCGTTCTTTTTTCCTCAGGAGTCGGGTATTGTGTTTGCTATTGATACCCAGCTCACGTCCATCGCCCTCGAAGATCATATGTAGAGTATATGCATATAGCATTATTGCACCACTGCACATGCATCTTCAGTCTTCGGTGTTTAGTTTTCAGTAGGGATATTGCGGTGGATTTACACATTTCGGTGGGACCTCGTGGGATATACTGTGTGATGCATTTGTACGAAGTATTTTGTGGATATTTGTTGGTATTATTGTTGAGTTCCATCTCCTTTGTCAGTTTGCTCGCTACTCATAGCTTTATTATCTCTGGTAGACAAATCAATCTTACAACCATAGAGTCCCTGATTTCTCAATTAATGAGCATTTTTCTTGCATGATTCAAAGAGGGCCGGCCTCCAAGAAATTTCCTAAGAGAGTGCAAAATCAACTCTAGCCACATTTTCATGTCATCTTAAGCAAAGTACATGAAATCAATTAACTACATATATCCAGCCCTTAGTGAGCTACAGCTCCTGTGGGTAGACAAAGATTCTTAATTTTAGAACTCATTTCTCAATTGACAAACAAGCTTCGTGCGCAATCAATGACAGTTGAAAGTAGATCAGTCAATCTTCGAAATAGCACAGCTAGCACAGCCAGAAACTCCAATTAGACACCCCCTTCCAACGCAAAAAATAACTCACCAATCGGTCCAATCCAGTGTTCAGCATACCATCTCATCAAAGAGACGCGACTCCAGCACGCGTCATTCTCGTCTCGAAATAGCTCGACAAGGTACTTCGAGGAACAAAGTTCTTTCAAGTAAGCTTGAGGTGAATGCCTCGGAATGCATAGCTTTGAAAGGAGGGAGGGAGCTCTTCATGATTGATAGCTTTCACACCCGCCATTATCAAGAATTAGAAACGAAACCGCATGATTCCAGAATCCAAACTTCCAATTGATTTTCCAATTTAATTACCAGTACATAGCAACACCTCAATTTCTTTCTACCAAATTCCATAAAAGTATCTCGCATTATTGAAAACCCTTCTTCCCACTTCCTTTCGCAGGGAATGCATTCCGCGGAAGAAAAAACCTGCTTGCAAGTCGTTACTTTCATCATCACCTCAGCATTTCTATTTTCCGCACAAAGAACTTTCCGTACGCAGCCACATACACCACCTCGAGAACCACCTACCACAAATTTTCAATCCAATCGCGGTGATTATCAAGAGCTGCCATGTGGAATTACCTTTTCCGGCGTCTAGTAGTACGAACGTGAAATCTTCAATTCCAGCCCTCACATCCGCATGTCTCAATTCCCGCCATCGCGGATATATGTACATTCCTGCCTCAGATAATATACCTACGTAGAAACATTGAATGAATAAAAAATCGTATGAAGATCTAAAAACTAACAACACAAGTTTTTCCAGCAAAAGATTCCGCTCATTTCTCAATCCTTTCTCACCATTCGTAGAGCCGGTCGCGCACCAACCCACGCCATTGAAAGGAATGATGTATACCATAAGAACCCCGTCTTTGTTACGCACTCCCTGTATAAGTTGAACCCTTTACCCCTCTTCTATCCTTTTGTTCTTCATCGTTCTCATTTGAAAGTCACTACCTATCAATTGATTTCAGCTTCTCCTCCAATTCATAAAATTCACTCATAAAATCTTCTTTTTAAAGTTTAAACCACAAAACCACTTTCAATATGAAGTTCTCAATCATCGCTTTGGCTGCTGCTGTCACTTGTGTCTCAGCTGTTGAATTCCCCGGTCAACCCGCTTGCGCTGTAGGTCTTTCCATTTGCATTATGTAGACAGCTTCTCCCTCTACCAATTGCTAACCACTCACACCACAGAGTCCCTGCATCAGCCAAGCCATCACCCAAGGCTCCAACTGCAACATTGAAGATGTAGCCTGCCAATGTCAATCCTCCAATCTGGCTGCCATCTCCACAGCCGTGGTCCCATGCATCCTATCCGCCTGTACCGGGGCCGGAGAACTGCTACAAGCCTCCGAAGCTGGTCCTAGTCAATGTGCTTCACTCGCTGCCAATGCAGGCGCCACTACAGGTGCTAGTTCTACTAGTAGCGAGGCTAGTAGTACGGAATCTTCCACAAGCTCGGCTGAACCGGGCTCCAGTACTTCTTCGGGGCCTGCTTCGACCACTGCTTCAGGAACTGGAACTTCGGCTCCAACTACAACTTCCCAGGCGGGTGGTGGTGGTGGTGGTGGTAGCAATACATCGGTTACGACGAGTCCACCTAGTTCTTCCACTGTTGGTCAAGTCACTCAGAATGCTGCGCAATCTGTTGGGCTTGCGGGTGTTGGCGGCATTGTCGGCCTGTTTGCCGCCGTGGTTGCTGCTTTGTAGATGAATTTCTTTCAATCTTTAGCACAGTACAGCATTGATATTCTTTTGTGTTATTGTATTATTTGTGGGTAAGGGTATGGAGGAGGATGTAATATGTATGGAAGGTTTGGATTCTTTTAATCGTGTTATTGAAGGGTATCAAGGGTAATATTTGTGGATGGGCAGTTTCATGGGAACAATTCTAGGTTCAGTAAGACTTGACAAACTTACGACATTCCTTTATGGCAAAACTTTCTTTTTATATTGTTGGGTAATAGGCAAAGCTCAATAAAAGTAATTCACATCTTATAAGATCCCTTCTGATAACTCATCTTCTTACCGGTGACTTCATGGGGTTGAATCAGGTAGAAGTACCTTGCGCTAAATTTTAATCCTACCTAAAACCTTTGCAGTGCAGCACGGCTCATACCATGACAGACAAAAAAGCGAAAAAAAGAAACATAAAACAGTAGGGATTCGCTGGTGGTCACCCACCCAACTACTAATCTACCTAATTCTCTTCAGTCTATGGTAGTATGTGATATGATGAAGCGAAGTTAAGACTATATTAGAATCATAAAATTAGATGATAGGAAACATGACGAAGATCCGCCAAATCAGGGATCTTCAAGCTCTGAACACCCTTTAGTTTCGTTTTCCAAGTTGTGCCATGTCTCGAGCTTGAATTTTCTAGTGAAGGTTTCTCGGAATGTGATGGTTTCCTCGAAGCACATCTCATTCTCGCCTTCATATACAATAGTCTGCCTCCCACTCGAGGAAGACCTTGGACCAAACACAGATGAACTCTTAGGATTGATCGTCATGATAAACCATTTCCCATTTCCTAGCATGCCCATAACTCTGAGCTTCCCGATGATTTGACTGGTGTGTTGATTACGACTGGAAGCAGAAATTGGCAAAGGAGGATATAAACATTTCCACTGTTCTTGTGTAACAAAGATCCGTCCGATGTAGATGAATGATACCTACCTAGTAGGAGAACATTTGTTTGCCAAGGAAATGAAATCCACTTGTTAATTTCCTTGATATAGATTTGAACAGGGCATTCAACGCGCGGAAAGAAAGAGCAAATCTCATACAAGAGTTGGGAATCTGTGGTTGCCGGTGTAATCCATACTTGTATTGCCATTTTTGATTCTCAGCGTGGCCACTGCAAAACTGGATAATCACTTCAATGTTTATATTGAACTTGCAATATTACATATCATTGGCTGGTCTCTTCTCTGTTCTTGTTGAGTCTATCGCGCTGTGATTAATAGAATAAACTTAGAGTTTTGATGGTAACAAGATATAGGTAGTAACAGGATTCAGAAGCGCAAGCTTACCCGCAGTGGATTTTGTCTTACCGCCTATTTTATGCCACCCCGCCATTAGCATAGATTAGATAAGCATTTTCCATCAGTAAATTTTTGAATACTTGCGATAGCTAGATCATTCCATCCAATTATTGAGATTTGAATACCACTATCGAAATGTTTCGCGACAACGAATTTCCCATGTCTACCGGCACATTTCATACTTCCCCATCCGAATTTATCACTCATAACGACGACTTCGATGATGTCTTTGGATCCGAACCAGGTTCCCCTACGTTTGACGGCGGAGATAATCATGACGGAGATTTGTTTGGGGTTGGGAATACGGAAATTTCAGATATACCAAGATTAAAAGAAAAACACGAAACGGAAGGATATAGGGATGGTGTCACAAAGGGGAAAGCTGAGAGTGTTCAAAAGGGATTTGATGAGGGTTATGGTTTGGGCGCCGTATTAGGGTTGAGGATTGGAAAGGTTGTAGGAATTCTTGAAGCAGTTTTTGGAGCAATTTTCGTGTCTGCGTGCAAATCCGAAGATACAGAATGGCTGAGAGAGAAGCGCCGATTGGAAGAATTGTTGAAGAATGCGAAAGAAGAATTAAAGACGGAAAACGTATTTGCGAAGGAGTGGTGGGGTGAGGATGGAATATGGAAATTTGAAGTTCCCGGGGAAAAGGAAGGGAAGGACGTCGTATTTCCCGATGTTGCTGCAGCACATCCTTTGCTCAAGAAATGGGAAGGAATCGTGGGGGGGGAGGTACAACGGTGGTCGTTGGATATGGAATTGATGGAGGGAAATGAAGAGGATGTTGTCCCGGTAGGTCAGCAGATGAAAGCTGACGCCGTGGAACAGAAAATTGGTAGAGTGAGACCGGACTTGAATTGGTGAAAGAGGATTGGCTATGTGGAAATCAAATGATCGAATTTGGGAAGCAACCCAATTCTCACGGCATATACGAGGTTTCGCCGGCAGATGCCATTTTTTGGAACCACGAGAATCTCATACGGTCATACCACTCTGCCCCGCCCGCCCGACAAATACCGATATGAAGTACTGGTGTCAAAGGCACAGTTTTTTCATGCGCTCAGGGCATTATACATGAATCCTTCCCACGACGCTTGCAAGTTTAATGATTAGATTGATCGGTCCCTGCACCGACGCCTCTTGAATCTTAACTTCTTAAGCGTCCTCTATGGAACGGACCTCGGGAATAAGCTGGAGGGATACAAATCATACAATGGATTTGAAGGGATCCAAGCGTGCACCAAAATTACTAAATCAAGTAAGGAGACAAAGTTTAGAGGCCCTGCCACGTTTTTTCCGAACTTGGGTGTCCATGCAGCAATTCACATTTAAGGTTAAGCTTGCTTTTAACTATGCCTACTATGTAGTAGTAGATATCTTTTGCCACGGGGCATTCAATTATGGCAGAAGAATGTAACATTGGAATTTGGAGTAAACTGCAGTACATAGGTACCTATTACCTACCTACCCATCGATACTTTTGAGATTATTAATTACTACTATAAATACCCGACTTTGACTGAATATCTTAAGTTCTTAACTCACCCTGAGCGCTTAAGGGAGTCGGCCGACTTAACCGCCCTAGCTCAATGAGCACATTTTTGAACGGGGTGGTGGGTTTGGATCTGAAACACGCCATTGGAGATAAAAAGAAGCTTTGAAGCGCCGAACTACCTAGTAAAATGGTTAGATGAGGGTGATCTACAAAAGTACCTAGTAGCCTGGGAATCTATCGATCTGCAATTTTATCCCCCACCAATTATATGTTGATACTGTCCGTATTCATCTATCTTTTTTCTCCAAAAAGTACTAGGTGAGCATGGGTGAGTTCTAAAATTAACTTTGATATTTACAAATGGAATGATAGAACGTGTTATTGTTGCATTGAATACATATTATTGAAGCGATTCAGTGATTCAGTGCAGATAGATAGAAGTCAACACTCAACAGTACCTTGAGTCCTGACCGTTGGAACGATGATGCCGAGTATGGAAGATCCATTTAGGTGCGTCTAGTTGTCAAGTCTTGTTGGTAAGATGGTAAGATGGTAAGATACTAAACTAAGATCTTATCTACCCAGGTATATACTATATACCTGGCACCTTATTGGTAAGTCAAGGGACCGGTAACGTAACAACGGCCCTGGCAACATTGGACGAAAAAATAAGCATTTCCCTTCAAAACCCACAGACATTTCATAGTATTTCCAGTATTATTACAGTATTATGGATGCGATGTCCTTATTATTTCAACATTATTATTCTACTATTACTAGGTAGTACGTACCTAGGTACCTACTAACTAGTATTCCTATATACCACCTCCCTAGTACGTGACTGACTCTCCGAACTCCGTACTCTCTCTCCGTACTCTCTTTCCGTGACCACTGACCACTGACTACCTAGTACGTCCACGGGTACCTAGGTACCTAGTAGTTAGTAGTGGAGGCTACCATTTACCCTCGTGCCGCACTAAGATACTACCCACCTAGTACCTACCTAGTACCTTACCTAGTACCTAGCAGATAAAGGAAAGAGGCAAGTGGGTTCTTACTCTTTTAATATACGGTATATCATCATCATCTTCTCGTACCATCTTTACCATCTTTCTTCTTCACCTACTTACCTACCCACTCTCTTTAATACGATATCCTCACCTACCATTCCTTCACCTCCCTCAACCTCCTCAACCTCCTCAACCTGCACTCCTAGGAAGCCCTCACATTCTTTTTTTCCCCCTCTCCTATTAATCCTAATCGCAAGACTTCATCTTCCCAAGGGCTTGCTTTTCACTCCCTTACAGACTGTTTATATTTCTTCTATCGAATCCTAGGTCTAACCATTTCGAATTAATTCATCGGTCAAAATAATTCACCTCCACACGAGCGATCGCATCAAATTGCTTTCTTTTTGTAAATCCTATCATACGAGGTGAGTTGTCAAAATGTCTCATTACTTCAGCCTTCCTACTTGCTTGGTCTATCCATGGTGTAGCCAAACGGCGCAGCGAATTGCGGTTACCCAGTGAATGGGTAAATAGGTACTGTTTTATTGATATGCACCAGCCTTTTGGCTGCTATGCGAGTGCGAGGCTGGGAACCATATAATACTTCACGATACTTCCAAAGATACATAATTCATAACTATTTATTTACCTTGCAACTTTATTCTACATACCAATATTTCCTTGTCGATATCTTCACATATTCTGTTTCACGGACGTCAAATTGACCTCTTCAAGTAACCTTTAGGAGCCATGAAGGCTACCCTGATTTCTCTGGGCCTTATCGCCAGTGTCTCCGCCAATATCGTCTTCAATCATGTCCCATTGAGCTGTGATATCAACAGCAAGAATTTGTACTATGGCTGCCTCGAAGGTCAGAACTGTACCGACGATGGAACTGGAGAGCAAGTAACCTTGGACCATGCATCAAAGATTTGGAGCTAACCATCCATACAGATGTTATGTACCAAAAACTCCAATGCCATCCCGTTATTACCCGGTCCCAGTTCATCAATCCATTGAACCAAGACAAGCTGTATACTCAAAAGACGGCACTTGTGGTCCTGCCAATGGAAACACCATCTGCGACCCAAACAGTACAGTGTACAAAGGATCATGCTGTTCGGTAGGTCGACAATAAATAAGGGAAGACCAAATACTGATTCGTGTAATAGTCATACGGCTGGTGCGGAAATGATGATGCGTGAGTAAACCAAGCATCCTTGTTATTCTTGAGGTCTTAACTGACGTTTATAGCCACTGTGGAACTGGATGTTTATCTGGATGCAGCGGCGGCAGCGGCGGCAGCACTACAACTCCAAGTGGTACCGCTCCTCGATCTGATGGTCGATGCGGCACTGTAAGTCTTGGCAAAGTTCTCTTGCGATGACAATATACTGACCATTGTAGGCTTTCGGCGGTGCTACCTGTGATGCAAAGGGTGCATTTGGTGGCTGTTGTTCTGCATATGGGTGAGTCATGCTTTCCCTCCCTATTTATCACTCTGAGCTCTCTTCTCGAACAATCTCCCCATATTGAGTGAATACTAATTTTACTTTTAATAGCTACTGTGGCTCAACCACCGATCATTGCTCAGTGGCTAATGGTTGCCAGAGTGGGTGCTCGGATGCAAAGCCTTCAACAACTGCAGTTGGATCAGGTGGAGCAGCGCCCACTTCACGTGCTGCTTCTACATCTACAACTCAAGAACCAGTAATTGCTCCAGTTACTTCCACGCTTGCACCTGCAGCAGCGAGCAGTGCACCAGTGACTACTGATGGATCATGTGGTGTTACTAACGGCGGTACTGTTTGTGGTAATTGGGCAAATGGAAATTGCTGTTCCATGTACGGATTTTGGTAAGCCAATCGTCACTCACTCGCAGAAATTCAATAGTCTAACAAGACACAGTGGAAACTCCAGTGCACATTGCGGTGCTGGGTGTCAATCGGGCGGTTGTTTGAGTGCACCAGTGGTTGCAGCCCCTGGCGCAAGTCCTGCCCCTGCTGCCCCAGAGGGAGGTGTCTTCAACATCGTTGGTCAATCTGGAGTCCCAGCTATGCACGCAGCACTTATGCCAAATGGTCGAGTTATGTTTCTCGACAAGTTGGAGAACTACACCCAATTGAAATTGCCAAACGGACATTACGCAATGTCTTCGGAATATGACCCAGTAAGTAATGGTGTTGCGGTTCCTCTAGCTTACAAGACAAACGCATTCTGTTCCGGAGGTACTTTCCTCGCAGACGGCCGTGTTGTTTCTCTTGGAGGTAATGCGCCTTTGGAATGGCTTGATCCAACCATTGCTGATGGATTCGACGCCATTCGATACCTCGAGCGATCTTCTACGGATGCTAGCCTCAATGGCAAGGACTGGAGTGAACCCGGTAACAAGCTCGCAAGTGCTCGTTGGTATGCTACTGCTCAAACTATGCCCGATGGAACCATTTTTGTCGCTTCTGGAAGTTTGAACGGCCTCGATCCAACTGTCAAGGCGAACAACAATCCTACCTACGAGATCCTCAGTGCTACCGCAGTTTCACAAGGCAAGAACATTGACCTGGAAATTTTGGAGAAAAATCAACCATACTACATGTATCCTTTTGTCCATCTTCTCAATGATGGAAATTTGTTCATCTTCGTCTCAAAGTCTTCCCAGGTCTTCAATGTTGGTAGCAATACTGTCGTCAAGCAATTGCCGGAACTCGCAGGAGACTACCGCACATATCCCAATACTGGTGGAAGTGTTTTACTTCCTTTGTCAAGCGCAAACAAATGGAACCCTGATATTGTCATTTGCGGTGGTGGTGCATACCAAGATATCACCAGTCCAACAGAACCAAGTTGTGGAAGAATACAGCCATTGAGCGCAAACCCGCAATGGGAGTTGGATTCTATGCCTGAAGGTCGTGGCATGGTTGAAGGAACTTTACTTCCCGATGGAACCGTCGTTTGGCTTAATGGAGGTAATTTGGGTGCTCAAGGTTTTGGACTTGCAAAGAATCCAACTCTTGAAGCTCTTCTCTACGACCCCACAAAGGCCAAGGGTCAAAGATTCACGACTCTTGCCTCCTCAACCATCCCACGTCTCTACCATTCTGTCTCTCTACTTCTTCTTGATGGCACACTCATGGTCTCTGGGTCAAACCCCGTTGAGATGCCAAAGCTCAAGCCTGATGCAGCTGATCAATATGTTACGGAGTTCCGAGTGGAGAACTATGTTCCTCCTTATCTCCGAGGCGATAATGCAAAGAAGCGTCCTACTGATGTCAAACTGTCATCGGGTAGCTTCAAAGCAGACGGCAGCACACTTACAGTTACTTTCAATTGCCCAGCTGGAGCGAAAGCAGTAACTGTGACTTTGTATCACGGTGGATTCGTCACTCATTCAGTACACATGGGTCATCGCATGTTGTATTTGGACAACACAGGCTTCGTTGCTGGTGCAACACAGCAGAAGTTGACCGTTACTCGACCACCAAACAACAATGTGGCTCCTCCCGGACCATATGTTGTGTATATTCTTGTAGACGGCATTCCCGCAATGGGACAATTTGTTACGGTTTAAGAGTGCACAATTTATTGAGGGTCGACTGGATTTTGCTGCATAGCTTTGGTTTGGGGCATAATATGACGCGATATGCGGATATCAAAAATTGTACCCAAGGCTAAGGCCAGGGCTAGAAGTTAAAACTCGATAGCGAATAATGATAATGATTAAATTTTGTATTGTGGTTGCTGTTGCTGTTGGTTGAGATTAATCAACAATAATTTTGATAATAACATCAAGAATGTTCCTATGTGATTCCTAAACGAGATGCTAAAACACTCCATGACAAAAGCCTGTATTTGATTTTAGGGCCCGTTTTTCGCAGGCTCCAAAGTAGCTTCAAATAAATTTGCCGTGGATGAAGCGATGACTCTAGTATCTACAGAGTAGTGTCACATCTCACAGTCCTCCATTCGTTGTCAGCATCTAACAGGCTACTGTGTTCTGCAATGCATGACAACTAGCTTCATTGGGGTCTTCCGCCCCCAATTTTGTGCGGAGTACGAGGAGATGAGGATTTTGATTTGTTGGGCCAAAGATGCTAGGGAAGGAGATCCCCTGCCACTCGTTCAATGTTGGACGATTCAGCGTTCGAGAGGGGTGGAGAGCTGAAAAATCAGGTAGGATGCACATGGTGGGGTGGTGGAATTGTGGAATTGTACACGGTATATATTAATGAGAAATTTGGAGAGTGAGGGAGAGTGAGAGAAAGAGTGTATGTGAGAAGAGCTAAATTATTGAGGCTTATTTTAGTAAAGCAACAGGGTTGGATACGCGTTTCGATCGGACGAGAGAGCTTTCCATTTCGAACCTCGGATTTCAACAGCTTCTGTGGGTTGAGTGAATTGAAGTGAAGCGAATAGAGTTTGATATACAGTGGATAGAAATACTTACGAGGCACACGACAAACACGACAAACACGCAGAGGCACGCAGAGCACGCATATTGCATACTCACACGCTCTCAAGATCGCAAATCTACCACTCTTCGATAAATCCTTGCACGAGTCAGCACGTTCAATACACCGAATAATGTCGCTCGATCCGCGGGATTCACAAAGGCGGGGTAGGAGTAAGAGTCCTGGACGGGAAAGATCGCGTTCGAGGTCTGGTTATGAACAAGTTGAGAGGGAATCTTCGAGAGTTCGAGAGGCGGTGAGAGCACCTACACCGCCAAGTTACAATGAAGAAGGTAATTATATGGGGGAAAGAAGAGATAGGAGGGAATATGAATATGAGGAGGCTCGGAGTGGCAGGACCGGATTCGGGGCATCGAGATATGGAGGTGTAAGCGGAGCTGGAATACCAGATACTTTAAAGATTGACGAGGTCAGATATACAGAGAGGGATAGAGATAATGAGAGATTGCATACTCCTGCCAAGTATGACAATTTGGCATATGGTGAGGGTTACGAACCAGGTACTCCGGCGAAGATCAATGTTTATGGATCCCGAGACCCATCGCCAGCTGCGGTTCCTCGAAGTGCGGTTTATGACAAGGAAATTCATACCCCCACGTACAGTACTATAGGCGATCGACTCACCTCACCTCGTCATGAGGAAGATACAAGGAGATATGATGAGGATCATCATGGTCGTCAAAGATCGGCCAGTTTTAATATTTCGGCGGGGGTTGGGCAACATCATAGGTCTATCTCCGGTGGTGTGAGTGCTGGCCATGCTCAATATGCCGACAGTCCACATTATAAATATGGCCAGCCGGGTGAGAAGATCACATTTTCAAGTACCACTCGGAAGACGGTGATTGCGGGAGGGGAATTTACAGAGGAAAGAAGTCCTCCCCTGCCATCTCGACCCTATGGGCGTAGAGATTCTTCACCTCCTCGTCATCAAAGACATGAAAGTTCATCGGCTCGCAGTAGCAGCTCTCGCTTGGTCACTGAACAAGTTCTTACCGTCGATCCGGGATCTCGTCGTCGTGATGCTTCGCCGAACCCCGCTAGATTGGGAGACCGTCTCAATACATTACGTATCAACACAGGTGGTCCTTCTTCCCCTGGCTCTCTTACCTTATCTCCCGGTATCCATTCTCCTTCCGGTTCCCTCAGCCTAGCAAATGCCCCCGGATCTCCCCTCCTCGAAACTTACAAGGGAACCTACCAATCCATATCCCCCATGCCTTCTCCAATGCTCGTTGTCACATCCCATTCCGACATATCCGAGAATTTCTCTCCCTTGTCTCCATCTGGCGAAGATCGATCTTTCCGCCGCACAGCCCGTTTCCACGACTCTCAAGACGAGGCTGAAATCCTCCGCGATGCACTCAAAGGGGAAAACCGCGCACCGGATGTTCAACCGCTCATTACCATTCTCCCGGGCCTCACACATGAACAAATACTTGATCTCCGCACTGAGTATAAGAAGATTGTTAAAACGGGTCATGACAGGAAGGGGGTTAATATCGCGAAGCATATTAAAATGCGCCTCAAAGACGAAGATCCCAGTTTGATGAAAGCGTGCTATGCGGTTGCATTGGGAAGATGGGAGAGTGAAGCTTATTGGGCGAATTTCTGGTATCAGGGAGAGAAATCTCGAAGAGAATTACTGATTGAAAGTTTGATGGGGCGCTCGAATCGGGAAATCGAGAAAATTAAAGATGGGTTTAGTGATAAAAAGTACCGCGACTCGCTTCGCCAATGCATGGAAAAGGAACTTAAAGAAGACAAGTTTAAGAAGGCGGTACTTTTGGTTTTGGAGGAGAACAGGATGGAGGAGAGTAGAAGGATAGATGGGGATTTGTTGAGAGAGGATATTAGACAGTTGGAAAAGTGTGTTACGAGTGAAAGGGGGGGTGAGAGTAAAATGATTGAGATTGTTTGTTTGAGGAGTGATAGCCATTTAAGGGAGGTGCTTAGGGGGTATGAGGAGAGGTTTGGGAGAAATTTTGCGAGGGAAATGTTGAGGAAGAGTACTAATCTTGTGGTATGTCCATGTCCATACCCCATCTTTGTTTCTTCTCCCCACTAACCACATACCCCAGGGCGAACTCCTAGCCCACATCCTCAATGGAATCATCAATAAACCCGTCCGCGACGCCCTCCTAGTTCATCATGCACTCACTCTTTCCACCAGAGACCCGCTGCGCACGGAATTACTTATAAGTAGACTTGTGAGATATCATTGGGATCGGAAGCATTTGGAAGAGGTTAAGAGGGAGTATAGGGCGAGGTATGGGATTGAGATGCAGGAGGCGGTTAGGGAGGGGGTTAGGGGGGATGTGGGGAGGTTTTTGGAGGGGTTGGTCATGTGGAGAGAGGCGGATAGGATTAAGGAGGTTTAGGTTTTTGGGGAAGGGGGGGAGGGGGTATAGATTGATAGATTGATTTTAGATGCGGTGGGGAGGAATGGTGCGAGAGAAGGATGCTTATGAACGGATGATTTCATGACGATGTATGGATGAATGGTAAATGCATGATATGACATGCTACCTATGATATGATAAACGGCCAGCCACAGAAATCAAAGAATGAAATGCATTTTTCCACTAGTTTTCGTACTTAGTAGCACGGGATTTTAATGATTGGTTGATTGGTTGATTGATCGATTGGTGGATTGATGGGTGCTACGATTGATTGATTGATGGATGGGTGCTACGATTAGCTCAATGAACTTCTGGGTTGAGATTCATGGGTCAGACGGGTAGGTAGGGTTTACTGGATCCTGCTCTTTGTGGGTATGTATCTTCTGATGTTGGGGGGTGTGTGTTGGGTTTTGGGTGTTGGGTGTTGGTTATTGTGCGGTTTATGGATGGGATGGGATGGGATGGGATGGGATTTGGGGGATTTGGGGTAAGGTAGGTAGGGGATGGTGTTGTGATTTTTGGGGGGAAG
>NGKG01000021.1:694877-705689 GCA_002162505.1 Myriosclerotinia scirpicola | reverse complement strand
GTTCGAATTTTTGTACTTTTACTTGAGGTGCTTTTTGGGGGGTGAGCACTGAGCATAGTTGTGAGGTGTGATGTGATGTGATGTGATGTTGGGTAGTGCAATGGGTTGGGTTAGGTTTAGTAGTGATGAAAGTGGAAAGGAGGTTTGATCTGGAGCGGCAGTGATGCTTCGACTTTGAGTATAGTTGTAAGTTCATACATCTCTTGTAGCGTGGGATGTGCGATATGGGATGTGCGATATGGGATATGGTTCTGTTTTTTCGTGCTGGAAATTTTAGGTGGAAGGTGGAAGGTGGTGATGTGGGTGATGGGGAGATGTTGATATGTTGGTTGGGCAGCTTGGGCTGGCTTGCGAGGAGGTTTGGGGTTATTGAGGGTTGAGGCGTGTTGAGGTTGAGGTTGGGGTTGATGTTGAGGGTGAGGTTGATGTTGAGGTTGAGGTTTGGATGGATATGTGATGGATATGTGATGGGGATGTTTGGGGGGTTTGTTTTGTGGAAGTTGGGGCTTATGTTGTTGAGAGGTTGTGGAAGGTTGGGTGTGGTGTGGTGTGGTGTGATGGGAGCGGTGATAATGGCTGTGGTGGTGAGGAGATTTCGGTTGTGATTATAATAGGGGAAGTGTCAGGGGTTGTGGTAGTAATAATGGGGATATCGATGATAGTGATGATGATTTAGGGAGCTTTTGACTTGTACTGTTACCACTGGAGTTTTACAACAATGTCTGATATAGTTAGACTGGTCTATGTAGGTGTTCAGCTCCGTTGACCTACTCAACTTCCAGAATAGTAACAATTTCCTAAGATATCGAGTGACATGATTGATTGTAGACTAGGACATGAGTGTGAAAAGAGCATGATGGCAAGCTTCTATATAGAAGAAGATTTGATAGGTATGAATACCTGACTTCCCAAAATTGAATGAATGAAAAAGGGTGAGCCGAAAGTCAGGTGCGCGCTAGATTGAATGACTACCCCTCATTTTCCCAATCCTTCCTTCCCAACAACAAACAAAACGAAACAGCATAACATTTGCAGGAACATCCCATCAACCCTCAAAAAGCAAACCTAGTATGCAAATATTCATTCCATGCAGTCCAAGTGACTGAAATCCCATCAATCACGTTCATCCTTCTTGCTTGCTTATTACGTCATCTACCATTCACCTGCTTCTCTTAACTTTCCAAACCCATTCACTCATTCCCTCATCACTTCCTTCCTTCTTTTCTAATATATATCAGAATAACTTTCCAACATTAAAAATTTGCATCAAAGTCCTTGTGGTTCAATGGTAGAAAGCTTCGTTGAGGTAGTGGTTAACCTGTCTGCTTCCCAGAATGAAATAATTCGAGTGCGCAGGAAACGGGGATTCGAATTCCCCACGAAGCAGGATGCCTCTTTTGGTGCTTTTTTGGATTTTATGGGGACTTTTTTGATCTTACTTTTGGTTTTTCTTTTGCTTTTATCTTCGTTTTGATTCTTTTCAGAAGGGTCTAGTCTCTCATGGTGTTGTTGGGTTGTTTCGGATAAGGTGTTGGTGAAAGTATTCACTTTTGGGAGGAGAATCCACTACATATGTTTGCTTCTATTTTATCTTATAGCTGTTTGTGTACTGTTTGCTAGAAAGATACCGTGTTGATGAATGCCAGTGCACCTGCAAATTTAGTTTCATTCGAGGACTATTAATTCCTTTCGAAATCTGGTCATCTCAAGACTCTTTTCTGGGCTCCACGAGTCAATAGAGTTATCTTCCCACGTATCACAGAATAGAGTTGTCTCCCCATTTCCATAGACACTTTATGGGATCAACAGTCTACAAGTCAGCCTCAAATCTGACTTGCAGATGGAAACTAGCTTTGTTATCGATTCAGACTGATACCATGTCTAGTTAGTAGTCAAAAAAGAAAATCTAGGCGCTGATTTATCGCAACCTGGAGGCAAATCTTCTCTCTATGCAAATGGATGGAACTATTAGTCGAATACTTCGAGCATGTTTCGCTATTCGCCATTTGTCTGATTGACAACCCACCAATGTACTTTTAATTCTAGGTCTAGATGTTGCGATCTCTGGTTTTCCTTCGGGCTTAAACATATTTCAGAATTTCAAATGCTAATCTAAATTCCATTGCCTGAAAACTGTTTCAACTTCTGTGCTCTCTATGTGATAGTCCACACCTGGAGCTCACAGGAGACTGCGAATGATCCGCCCTTTAGAAGTTCCGAAGAAAGTTCTTCCACGATGGATGTACAGCCTGCAATTCCGAGCATAATGCATTTATCGTCAAATGTGCAAGCATCTTCGTCTACAATATTTCGTCTATTGTAGTGAAACTTGGTTTGATAGATATGAGCATCCTGATTCTGGTCGGTTCCATGATTCGTTATATAATGAAGAGCCCTCCAGCTCAGATGTTCGACGGGAGCAATTTGACATATTCAGCACATTGATATGAAACTGGGTACATTTGGTGCAATGCTAGCTTGATCAAACTGTGACCTCTGTTGCGGTGTTGGAAAGTTCATCATTTTTTTGGCATGAATCAGCAGGATTCAGAGAGCATTTATGGGATCATGATACTGTCGTCATTGGCAAAATAATCGACGAATATGGATTCTTCTATGATATCAAATCAAACCTCAATACCCCGATGCTTTATGGGATCGTCAATTGTATATGCGATTCAACAGATCCCAATCACCCATATCAAAATGAACAATGGGGCTTTTTGGATCCATGTCTGAACAGCAATTAAACTGTGATAATATTGACACTTGATCCAAGAAGTGTGAAAGGGAAGAAGTGCATGTAATGAGCTGCAAGGCTTATGCTTCCCTTATTCTTCCTGAAAAGTTACGAGTTATCGATGTGGCGAGAAGTCGAGTCGTGAACCTCAGGACTGCGAATATGTTACCTTGAGCTACTTATGGAGAATCGAAATGCCCGGAGAACTAAAGTTATGTCTCAAGAATATTCAAGGTCTCACAAGAGATATTTACATCTCTAGAGCGACTCTCCCAGATACTGTTGGAGACGCTAGGATAGTTTGCTCACGAGTTGGTAAGAATTTCTCTCGGACGATCACTTGTGGTGGTGCAGATGAATCTTATGGCCCTCAAAAGATCCAAGGAACGACCATAGACAATATGGGCACTGTCAACTTAGGCTGTCTTGTGCCGCAGATCCATTGATGAGTTTTGTCTGATGACTGTATATCCATCGAAACCAACTGGATATCCTGCAATGGTCATACCTGAATGGTACAGAATCACAAGAGGGTATCAGTGATTCAGATGAGCTTGCTATTTCTATAAATGCGCATATGAAACCCATGTCATTGACCCCCAAAGTCCCAATTCGTTAATCAAGAACTCCTACTCGTTAATCAGGAAATTTTGCTCGGATATCATAGAGGTACTGTGCCTTCGCGATCCGGCCTTAACCTTGATGTTTCACTACAGCCTCTCGACAATGGAACCACATAAATCGATTTCGTTAACAGAGCAGTAAACAATTTTACTACAGTAATTACGAATCATTTGAGAGTCCTCGATATTGATCCCATTTCACACTTTTCAGAAAGGCCCTTTAACCCTGATCAGGGTGACTCTCTACCGTTACGTTTAAAAATTACTCACCTCGCCAGCCTAAGGATTGGAACCAGCCGATAATAGGTGAAGCCTTTACCAACACTACCTACATCCATGCACGCTAGCCTTGGCTTATATTACCTGCTGTCCTCATCGCAGCCATCATCTTTTTTCTCGCGGATTTGATCATATAAACAGCGTACTAAAATGCCCTGGAGGTCTAAAAATCGTCTCAGAAGGATCTTAGATTGCATGGCTTAGACCACAGCTGAAATTTGGAAGCGGCAGACTTGTAACGGCGAATAAAACGCATCAGCGGGCACAGCAATTAAGGGCGCAGCTTTAAAATACAAAAAGTGGCAAGCCGAAGTGTTCCATTTCTCAAAATATGTTACATTTATCAACCAGACTCTCATCACGAGGTTGTTGTTATATTTTCGGTCCTTGGGCTTTCAAGATCGTTTGGCCTAGTACCAAAAGCTCCAACTCCTTTCCTTTCATCTTTCCTCTCAAGGAATCTTGTCAACAACGCCGTCAAGACAGTCGCAACTCCGAAAACCGCTGCAGCAATCCAGCCCGCGTGAAACTCAGGAGCCTCCGCAGTCCTCCATACAGCATCCGAGTACCAAATTTGCATAAGATATCCAAACATATTACTGGTTGCAATCACAAAACCTCTCATCTCATGATCATGAACCATAAGGTCCGGGTACCAAGAAAACCAAATACCGGGCACACCAGCTGAGAAATATGAAACATAGAATGCAACGAACTTTAAGTCGATAGGCACAGTCCAGATGGCGAGCACAACGGCGCTAAAGAGTGTACCGAGCTGCATGATTATTATCGGCTGCCAGCGTTTTCCATGCAAAAGGTCAGAATCAGAGAGCATGGCAGCTACAATCTGGACAATAACGCCAATTCCATATTGAGCTGTAGGAAGAACATTTCTGTCATGGACCGAGTTCCCTTTAGCTTTCAGCCAAAGAGAAAATACTGGCTGCTGAGATGGGAGACTAGCTTGGATGAAAAAATAACCAACAGGCAAGACCCAAAATTGCCACTGTGCCATCATTCGAAAAATCTTTTTCTTGTCCCAAGCTGATGATCCAAGGGTGTTATATCCATCTCTCACGAGTCTTTTTTTGGCTAACTCGACCTCAGTCTTTGTAAGATAAAAGGCTCGAGTATTTTCGGGAAAATCGGGATTGAAAAAATATCCTATGACGCCCACGGGAAGACTAATGACACCACAAATGATGAAGAGCCATTGCCATCCAGCACGACCGAGATGACCGCTCAAGTTATCATATGCTGCCGCTTGGAGATAACCACTGAACATTGGGGCAAGCGTAGCAGTACAATAAAACAAGGTCACGCGCTTTGCACGCTCTTGTTTTGTGTACCAGGAACCAATCACATAGATTATGCAAGGAAAGAAAGCTCCTTCACATAATCCGATCAAAAACCTCAAAGCATATAACTGTGGTACGGTAGTAATAGCCGCGCTACAGAAAGTGAAGATGGACCAGAGGACTTCAAGAGTAGGAATTAATATCGATGGTCGAACATGAGTAACAAGAATCACAGCAGGTATCTGACTGATGACATAACCGGCTGTGAAGACATTTCCCATATATGTCAGCTGGCTTCCTTGCATATTGATGGCTTCTTTCATGCCGGAAACGTAGGCATTGTTAAGATTGGATTGATCGAGGTTCTTGCAGAAGTAACCAAGACAGCCGTAGGTTAGGAGAAAGAAGTCAAGTTTGAGGAGAAAGCGCTTTTCGATGACAGGTTTGTCTGGATCGTCCCAGATATAGCCTTGAAGCCTTCGTAAGAAGCGACGAGTAGAGCCTTTGAAGCCAGATTTCTCCCATGGTTGTAATGCAGTTTCGATGTTAGCTTCTTGCTGCGAAGTAGGGGTAGTTGTCGAGCCATCTGTTGATATCGCGTCTCTAGGCAAGATATCTGCCTCGAGGCCCTTCTCTTTGACTTCGGACATTATGGCCTTCTTTCACTAAGTGATGGATGTTGACTTCCAAAGCTACTATTATATCTGCAAATACGTTCGGTTGTTTTTTACATATGTGTCGGTTGAAAAACACTTTGCCATCTCTAAACCATGACCACCTTTAAGATTTATGGATCTAGACCCTGCGGCAGTTCAATAGACATCCATTGCGACATCAGAAGACTTAATTCGTATCTTCAACATCTTTCTTACTCTACCAATTGAAAGATTCATTCTTATCTGATGCCAGGCGCTCGTAAAATATGAACGTAAGACTATGGACACACATGGTATGTCGAAATTGATGCGTATCGAGGGGATGAGCATCTATCCCACTCTTATGGTACATCAAGTATCTTAGTTTCATTGACGTGACGATGGGATGTATTGTCGTTGTGTTACATCGAGAACCCCTCAGTTAGGAAATCCCACATATGCCCGCAATTCGATCGGAGAATATCAAGAAAGTGACAGGCTAATGCACCTTGTAAAGTCTGTGAACTCGTAAGCAAGAACGAAAGAGCTGCATGTCGCTCTACTAGTTATTGCAGTTATTATGGGTGATCGTCGTTTAATATGGGTTGAATGCTCGAATTGGTGATGGTGTCATGCGGGGAGCATATGACGGAATATTGGATATATCCAACAAGCATTATCGAGCGATACAACAGGATGTGCCGTAAATAAAGAGAGGAATTATACATAAGAATCAATTAAAATATCCAGCTGTCGGGTCAAATTACCACCCTCATTGATTGTCAATTTCACACATCATGTCTACTACCACAACCGAAACTATCATAACATCAGTCCCAGAGGTCTCCCAACCTCTTCAAGATCCACAACAATATGACTTTGATCGCCTTCCAAAATATACCCACCCACCAGAGACCAAAGAGAATCTTCCTTGGGCCGAACTCGTGACACTAGACCTCTCAGACTTCAACAATGAAGGAGGAAAAGAACGTCTCGCCAAACAACTTGAACACGCCGTCCATCACGTCGGTTTCTTCTACGTAAAGAACTTCGGACTCTCTCAAGATCAAGTAGATCGACAATTTACCCTCGCCAAGAACTTTTTCACTCTCCCTGTTGACGAAAAAGCCAAATATGAGGTTGACTACGCAAACGCCGATTACAACGGCTGGCGACGAAATGGTCATCGAAAAACCGGAAACGTGAAAGATAACATTGAAATCTATAACATTCCCAAATTCACCAAAGACTTTGAAGGAAAATATGCTCAACCTCCTCTACTCCAAGCTCACCTTCCAGAAATCGAAGTTTTCTCCAAAGCTCTCCATTCAAATGTCGTGTTACCCTTACTTCGCCTCTTTGCCATCATCCTCCAACTCCCAGATGAAGAATATCTCGTCAAACAACATACCTATGACAAGAAAAGCGAAGATCATTTCCGCTACATGATTTACCACACCCGAACGCCCGAGGAACACGAAGCCAGCGGCTATGGTCAAACAACCGGCCACACCGATCTCGGCACCGTAACGCTCCTCTTCCGCCAACCAGTCGCCGGGCTCCAAATCCTCGGCGATGATGGAAAATGGACTTACGTATCCGCACAACCGGGTACCATTACCGTCAACCTCGCAGATACCATCTCGCACCTCACAGGCGGCTGGCTGAAATCTTCCATTCATCGCGTTGTAGCTCCTCCTAGAGATCAATGGGACTATGAACGTACTGGACTTTTGTATTTTGCGCGTCCGCATAATGATACGGTCTTGAAGCCGATTTTGGATTCTCCAGTGTTGAAGGAGGCGGGGGTGGAAACGAGGTTTGAGAAGGAGGTTACGATGGAGGAGTGGGTTAGGGCCAAGCAGAGGTTGCAGTTGAATCCGGAGGTGGCGAGGAAGTTGGGGAAGGAGAATGAGGATGGCACGAGGACGGTGGAGGTTATTGCGGGGTTTAAGGATAGGACTTACAAGTGAAGGATGTGAAATGGTAGAGAATACAAATATTTAAATCTTGATTACAAATTGATTGGACTTTGATTTCCTAACGCGTAACCTTTATGTTGATAGATGAATAATTGGGTATCTAAATGACAAACCCCCACGTTACTGTATCCGATCGATGAAGATAATATCGGCAACATCAATATCAAAGATCAATTTACCATTTAGACCAAAAATATTCTTAAAATTTAACTTATTCTCATCATTGAAGAACATCTCCCTTGACTCACGCCATCAAGTAAAATCCACCAACATCAAAGTAGGCCCTTCGATTGTGTTTACGTGGTTCTGCTTCTTCCTTGAGCTCGACGGTCAGGTAAGACCTTCAGCTAATTTATACCTCCAAGACTACTCAATATCTCAAGCCTAGAACATGACGAAAAGATCTAAACTATCATACACTGATATGTAAAAGCTGGTGCAAGCCGTTTTGGCTCGGTCTTTCAAGTTTCAATAATCAAATGGACTTATGATTAAGCTAATGCGTGGGCATATAAATTGACGAGAGCTGATGTGGTATTTTTCATCTCAGATGAACAAAACATGTATACTTGCAATCTTCATGCTAGGCACTAACTATTTGAAGAAAATACTTTTTTAGTCTGAGACTCCATAGGGCCATCTGGTTCCAGGGCACTATGTTTTAGTAGTAATATTCCCATCGTCATCAACAAATATGACAACGGTTATCTCAACACCGCTGCCGATGCCTTTTCTTGTTATCATATGTGATCTTATATTCGCGTGCTCCAAAACTAACACTACAAACAACGGCCTTACTAGAAGATCAAGCATGAACAGTGGTGTGATGCAGTTCTCGTACTGGCAGTCAAAAGAGCCTTCAGTGCATCAATTTCGACTCGCAACGTTCCCTTTAAGGAATTCGATAGAAATTCTATATTGCAGCTGGACTTTCCAGGTTACTGGAGATATACTTAATTTATAGACGTTTTCGCAATGTGAAGAAGAGAACGTATCCACTACGATACACTGCCTATATACAGGCTCAAACCCAATACCGGGGAAATCCCACCTTACTCAACTATCACTTGATTAGTTCCGATATCAAAATTTGATTTCGAGAATAATAAGTGAATATCATCGACGCATATCATGATGAACCACTTTATATATCCGCATACTCATATATAAACCTATCGAGAACCCCCGAAGCCCTCCCTCAAACAAGCAAGGCAGCTTGCTGTTCATGTCCAGCCATGGAAATCTTCCTAACTCCCACCATCAATGTGCAACTTAGTGGTATACCTTATTCCCATTCGTTCTTCGCTAAGATGTAGTAGAAAACCCCTTCCTCTACTATCATTACCTATATGCATAGTTAGTACGAAATTTGACAATAATAAAACATTGTATTACAAATAATGACAGTAAATATCAATTGTAACAGCAATACATACCATACTACTATAAGCCTTCCTTCAATTATCACTCAGTTCTCTTTTTTCGGAAGTTCAACACCAACTCTTCGCGAAAATTCCACATCAGCAGCGAATCCGTTCGCCGGCTACTTTTGTACATCTGCTTAATATTATAAAATCTGCAACGAACTCATACGGGGGAACTTGGAAAGGTATTTCATATTCTCCTTTAAAGTTATAGTACTGCTAGCATAGGAGATGTCGTGGTTCCAATGTGCTTCTGGAATTGGATAGCCCTGATTTGGACATCCTCATATTCTCCACCATCATCGCATAGAATACTTGCAATGTTATATAAATCCATTAATCCCAAAGATAATTAATTGAATAGAGATCTTGGGCGCACTGCAAACGAATCATAGGGCTTGTGAGATGTATGTATGCACCAAGAGGTTTTTCAGCATATCCAAAAAAAACTCTGATGGATCAAGCAATTACCTGGTCACTGTCTTGTTAATTCTTAGGATTTTCAAAATTGACAGTCACTATATTCTGCCCTCGATAATAAAGGAGAGGGGATCAGCAGCATTACTCCATAACCTCTTCTCTGCAGTCAAAGTCACTCGACTGCAGTATGTACGCCATGATGCATATCCGCCAACTTCTCAAGCAATTTTTTTTAAGATCCGTAACTTTCATCCCAGAATCACTATAATCTGAAGCAATCATAATCCCAATACCCTCTCATTCCATGCTTTGACGAATTTCAGCAACAACAGCCTCCTTGAGCAAGGAAATCATACATCGAGAAGAATTCCCCCCATCCTCCCATGCCTATTTTATCGAAGCGGGAAATTCTAGACTTTCGGACTCCCAGTCTGGTAACATCTTTAAAGAAAGAAAGAAAGAAAGGAAGGAAGATGTAAAGTTAGAACTTCATGCTCGCAATGCACTCCTCGATGAGGAAACTCATATACACCACGATCATTATCTCCCAATTCCCAACTTTCCATATTGGATATGTATAAAAACGTACGTTGTATAAAATCATTCTTCTTCAAAACTACTCGTTACTGGTGAGTACCTAGCTAGAAGAACCAGATATCGCTGTGCAATCTGGAGGAAATGTTTATTGATCGCTCACTGGAGAGATGACTGGAGAGATGGAGAGAGTATCGAGAATTCCAATCACAACAATCACGACATTTCTTAAAAGCAACAAATTAACAAGACTCCTTCTCACCATCACCATCGCCTCATCCATCCACCCCTCCATCCAACNCCCCCAAATCTCCTTCTCCATCATACCACACCACACCACACCACACCTACACCAATACCAAGTTCCCAACCCCCCCAAACTGATTTTCCCAACTCAACCTATCTCACTGAGCCATATCAACCTTGAGATTACATCTCATCTCATTTCATTAACAGCCCATTAACAGCCCATTAACTTTTCAAATGCACACTCACACTCACCCTCACATTCACACTCACCCTACATATCTCTTATATACACCTACACATCCAGACATCCAGACACCCAGACACCCAGACATCCAGACACCCAGACATCCAGACATCCAGACAAACTGCCCCCCTCAATATTTCGCTCAGCTTCATTCCCCCTTTTGAAGAAAGAAGAAGGGGGAGGAGGAGGAGTAGGAGGAGAAAGAAATCTACTATAGATATCAGGATACCCCCGCACCAAGGCGAATATAACATCGAACCCCCAAATTTCACTATTGACGACGCCCTCTATACTATCTCTTCCATCTCCATCTAACCAATTCCTACCATATCCATATCCATATCCATATCCATATCCATATCCATATCCATATCCATATCCATA
>NGKG01000021.1:659465-670557 GCA_002162505.1 Myriosclerotinia scirpicola | reverse complement strand
TGGTGTATGTCGTGGTTTTATACTGCATGATTTGGGTATTGGTGGTGTGGTATTGTTGTACTGTTGTACTGTTGTATGGTAAAGGAGGGAGTGGCTGTTTGAGAGGGTTTGGATGTGGATGTGGATGTTATGTTGTGGAGTGGTGTTGCTGGTGGGTTGGTGGGTTGATTACTTATTTATTTATAGGTTGCAGATGGTATTGGTAATATGGTATATGTGGGCATGTGTATTGGGATGTGCAATGTGAGTGTTTGGGGTGGTATGGTGGGGTTTTTTAATGTGTTGGTTTTTGTGTGGTGTGGTGTTTTGTAATTGTGATGTAGTGCTTCTGGTGGGTGTTGGATGGTATTGGTGGTGTCTGAGGCGGGAAGGAAAGGGAGGCGAAGGGGAGGCGAAGGGGAAGGGAGGCGAAGGGGAAGGTGGGATGATGAGATCATAAGTTATGTTGGGCAACTGATCAATCTGAATGGTGATGGGATGATATCATTAAGCCCCCCATTCATTTTTGGAAATCAAGGATATGAGAGAGATATGTGACAGTTTCATCGAACCATAATTCTTCTCATTGGTCGAATCGACGCGTGGAATGTATCTTAGGAATGAGCGTGCGTAAACATTCCTAAATCCTCCCCATAGAGTCGACTCTGCCCTTTCGTCTTTGCATCTTCGCGATAAGATACTGCGAATACACTACGTTATTGACAATTTAACATCTATCATTCATATGTTGCATAAAGTCGAAATTATTAAAATTCAGCCAAAAGTTCAATAAGATTGAATTCTACCACAAAGTTCAAACCCGTCAATTCGATATTCTAAATTATGCATCTCGTTCAATTCACTCTCGGAATCTTCCTCGCCTTCTCCTTTTCAAATGTCGTTTTTGCGAATGAAGGAGTTCTTACTGTATGTCCCCTTATTCATCCCCTAACCCCCCAATCCCCTTTCCTCCCCTCCCCTCCCCTCCCTCCCATTCCATCCCCTCCCAAACCACAAACCCCAAAACCCAACAACTAACCCCTTGTCCCACAAAAAAATAGCCGCGCAAACTCTGCATAGCAATAGGCGACGTATGTCATATGGCCGGTACATCATGTTGTGATGGGTTCAAGTGTGCGCTTGCGCATGGGGGGAAGGCGGCCGTAGGCTATTGTACGGAGAGTGGGAGGTTGTTGCAAGATTTGTATCGGGTGAGGTTGCCTTGATTGTGGATTTGATTGGGAGGGGGAGGCGGAGGCGGATGGGTATAGGTTTTTGAGAGGTTGGAAGAAATTGGGGGGGGGGTTGGACTTAATGGGGTTAGATGTGCACAAGGGGTTGGTTTCTTATGTGAAGAGGGTCGATTTCATGGCTCATGTGAGGTTTTAAATTCAAGGTTTAAGGGGTAGTTTGATATCATTACTTGTATTCACACGAGTGGATAGGGGAAAGGGAGCTCATCACATCATTTTGCTATTGCAGAATTCACCTCGGGTACGGCACGTCAGGAAAAATTTGGTTCATAAAAATTGATTAATACATTTGAAAACACCAAAATGAGATATACTTACGATCTAATTGATAAATTGGGTTCTCCTAAGGGGGGTAGAAGAAATGAAATGGAATGGGCATTTACTTACAGTCTGATCATAACTCTAGCGAGGAGACGGAATCACTGGAAGACGACTGATTATTCGAAGAGTCACTTGACTTATTGTCTAAGCCATCTTTCTCCTTTTTCTTTCTTTCCTCTTCCTTTTTTCTTTCCTCTTCTTCTCTCTTTTGTTTTTCGTTCAAGGCCCTTATTTTCTCTTTCTTCCTCTCCTCCTCTTCCCTCTTTTGTTTTCCGTCCAAGACCCTAATTCCATAGTAATAAGCTTGCACTGGGCAATTGATAGCCATGAGAACTTCAGTTATCGTGAACTCATCTACTGTCTTGTTTATGTGTTCCTTACAAAACTCGACTAATATTTCTTGGTCCACGATACTGGCAAAATGGACCAGAGATCTACAGACAGTAATCCAATGATCTATTTCCTCGTCATCTAAAGTTGACTTGTGTTGTCTGAACTCGATTGTTTTCTTGACCTTCTCGAAATCGGTTTCGAGGTTGCAGATGGAATATGTAAGTCTTTGGGTGAAGCGGTTATTATTCAGCTCGGGACTTGAAAGGGCAAACACTATATCGTCAATGTTTTTGAAGTCCATGATCTGATCTATGACAAAATTCGTGTCGAAGTTTTGAATCTCTTCTTCGGTTCCTCTTTCTGCGACTCGGGCTCGCCATAAATCTCTCGACTCCGCAAGAAGACTATGTGTTCTCAATGGTTTGGAGAATGCATTCTCGGTCATATAATGGGCGGGATGGATAGTTGCGATTTGGTTTTCGAAAGTATAAACAAACGCCATGAAGTTTCGAACAGTAGGAACATCAAATCCCTTTTCTCCGTTACCTATATGGACATGAATGTCTGCGGTTGAATCACACCAGGTCCTGTAATTTTCATCAATACATCGTAGCACTCCTCTTACCTTCTGTTTGTTTTCTTCGTTGTAGATGTATGCCGGGCTTTGAATTTCTATTGGCCAGGAATAATACTGGTTATCTTCCAACGCCTCACCGGTGGTAGGGTCGTGGAAGTAGCGACCATGGGCGATGGTCGGATCCCAATCGACCACCCAGTATTTTAAATCTTCGATCGTAGTATTGTTACCATCATCAGAATCTTCGTTTCCGCACTTTGCAATTGCCGGGAATCCATTACTATTTAAGACATTTGCAATGTTTCTTTTCAGAGTGTTCAGTTGCACCTCCCACTCTAGAGGCCATTCGTAATCCTCTGTGCCGTTTTCCAATCTTACAATGTCTGGTGTAACTATGAGAGGAAGCCATTGTCCTGGATCATAGTCATCTGGTCGAGTGAGGCCGTATACCTTACGAGGATCTTCGGGGTGGGGGTCGATAAACTGATCTGGCACTGTTTTTACGGCGAATTCAACCTCGAAGCCAAATGTGACTTCGAGTGGGATTGTCTCCAGGAGTTTCTTCTGGTTTTCCATCATTTCTTTGATAATTTTCAAACAGAGAGCAAAAGAATGCCCTTGTTATATAACAATTACAAGGCCTTTGTATCAACTACGAATCTATCAATCTCTTTGTCTGATTGTTGCATGTGAACAAAGAGAAGCGATTGAAAAGGGGTTGAACGGGAATTGTTCACTAGCAGACCAACAACAGAATTTCTCTTTGTTCTGGCATACCGACAATCTAAGGGGTTCAAAAAGAGCCTGATATTTCGCACCCGAAGATCTGGTATGATCTACCAAAGCTAATGTTATTGAAAGGTCATAGACTATTGAGATTTCCCGGTAGCATTTATCCCATGTATACGTTGGTGCCACACCTCAATGTGACAATAACATCCCCCAAATTTCTGTTGTTGTTTTGTTGTGGAAGGAGCCCAACTCGAAATAAAGAGACTCCTGTCATTTCGAAGCCTAATACAGAAAGCCCGTGGAGTCCACTATTCTATGCTTCTTCAGGCTTTCATCCCGTAGTACATTCAGTTGCCCTATCTTATGTTAAGCTTTCGATGTGGCTTCCATCATATTTTCCAGCTTTCAGACGATATGAGAGGCTCTTGTACAGATATCCGTAATACTTACAGTGTGTAAATTTTATAGAATCTTTGGCATGCACCTCAAGAAATTAGTAATTTCAATATCATCTAACTATCCAAGAAAAATAAGAAATCTGATATTGATGCAGACCCGATCACCCAAGAGCATCAAGGTAGAATTACTGGTTTCAAGCAAGAAATTCCATCATTCTAGACACGCTAGAAACCCAAATAAAAGTCCTACATGATGCTCGGAATGCACTATTACGACCGAACTTTCAGAATGGACAAGTAAACCGAGATCCTGCAACTAATTCTGAATACAAACCATCAACCTTTGTTGGACCTGCCTAGGTAGTGTCAGAAATAACATGGGTCATGAGTGACCGGGCCACTACCGCGATAGCTACGAATGGGATTTAGACGTTGAGACCCAAATCCTCTTATAAATTATTTATCCCCCAATAATTCTCACGGAGTACAAGGCCTCCTCTTTCGAGGAAGCCTCGCGCTTATCGAATAGGAGATACATACGGTTACCCGAGGACTATACAAGGGTTGAACCGAGGATGGGGTTCTGCCGGTTAGATCAAATAGTAATTATACGGGGTCTTATCCTCCGCCGCCTGGACCGCTTCCGAGATTGAGGAAGTCGCGGACGGTTTTTGGGAATGGAGATTATGTCTCTAGGGTGTATTAGCTTGATGTTCAACTTGAATATGAGACCCCTTGGTTGTTCTCTATCAGATTTGTTACTCCAAATGACTTCAATATATAAAATGTATCCAAAATCAAGAACC
The DNA here is from genome assembly GCA_002162505.1 of Myriosclerotinia scirpicola. Taxonomy (NCBI): domain Eukaryota; kingdom Fungi; phylum Ascomycota; class Leotiomycetes; order Helotiales; family Sclerotiniaceae; genus Myriosclerotinia; species Myriosclerotinia scirpicola. The sequence continues at coordinate 666,158 of NGKG01000021.1, read as the reverse complement.
TCTCATTATTGGATTACCTTGGGAATTATCAAAACTCCCCCGACTTCGACAAAACTCCCTCATCTCACTTTTCAACAAGCAATCGAATGGTTATTTTGATTTTCATAATTGTGATGATTTTCGCTTCAAGTAAAATGCTTCCTTCATATGAGCATTCCAAGCTACCACACTAACAATCGTAAAACGATTGTGAGAATAAATTCGCTTCTGTGGATCTTTTCATCCCAAGCCGAGACTGAGACTGAGACGTCATCATATCATAACCCAACCTATTGAACGATGAACACCGTTCCTAAAATCCAATATTTTCTTACAACGCCATATCCGTCTTAGTATGCTTCCAGTTACCAATTCGTGACGCCGTAAAACCAATCCAAATGTATATCCAAAAGAAGTAGAAATAGAGATGTTCCCCCAACTCCACATAAAATGCCTATTCTCATATCCTATCCCCCGTTTGTTTGAATCTCCGCTGTATCTCTATTAACTCCTCACATCCTCCTCCGCCTCCCTCGCCACGATGCCGCCCCAATGATTCCTCAGTCCCTCACAAACCCCCGGACTCCAATTCACCAAACTATCTCCACATTCACAGCCCACCCACAAAACTTCCTCCCAAACAGTGCTTTCCAAATCCTGTCCTTTAAATCTATCCATCGTATTTTTTTTGTCCCCCCACATCCTACTTCCCTCATTCTCTTGTATCCAACCTATCATCTCAACTGGCGATAATTTAATAAGATTATGATGCATAAACACCACTTCAGCAGTCTCATCCTTCCTATACAACGGATGCTCTTTCTTTTCCTTTTTTTCTTGTAGATATGTAGAATAATCATCTTGGGGATTATGTTGCATCATACTTGCGCTCTTAAATCCATCGTTGGAATGATGGCCTATAATTCCATTTTTCTGCCGGACTTGATAATAATCTTTCTGAAGTGCGATGGCGGCGTATAACCATGTTTCCTTGTCGCCTTGGCCGGCATCGCATTGCGTTAAGAGTGGGTAGTAGAAAGAGGGACCAAACATGTTGTAGTAGAGGACTAGGAGGAGGACGTCGCTGTGAGTGCGTTTGGATATGATTATTTGGCCGGATTCGGTAGTGCCGAGGGAGAGGAGGGAAGGGGTGGGAACGTTGAGGACCTGGAAGTATTGTGGAGATGTGGAAGCCCACCAGAAATCTGGCCACTGTGTGGTTGTTAGTTATGTTGTTTCTCATGAAGGACATTTTTAAAGACAGGAAACTCCCTACCAAAACATAACCCGTATCTTTATAAACCTTTGCTTCTATCCACTCAACCGGATCAACAATAGGAAAATTATCCGCATCCAGAAACAGGACATCCTCAAAACTACTCAATATAACCGCAAATATTTTATATTGATAATTCGCAATGGTGAGATTTTCGTATTGCGGAATCATAACGCAGCGGGCATTGAGGGATGGGAGTACTACTTCGCAAGTATGTTCATTGTAATCTTCCGCATTCGGCATGAAAACTTCCACAGGTAGTGTCGAATTTGTTCTTCGAAGCATGCGAAGGGAAACAAGTAATGCACCGGTATATCTTCCGCCTGCTACAGTGACGATGCCTTTCGATTTAGATGTGTATGGTACTAGATGGGAGAAACTTCGTATGATGTCCCTCACATTCTCGTGCGCTATTCTTGCGGCGTGAACCTGATCGTCGGAAACAGGTGTAACATTTCGACGTTCGGTATCGTTCGTGACATCTTCGACGCCGAGGGTTCGGCCTATACATGCGGCGGGTTCGGTAAGCTTTGGAGGTGCGGCTTCGTGCAACTTGCGGATGAGGTTTGCGATTTGGGTTCGCGATTCTGCGGATTCGATTGGGATGTTGGGGATGGACGGATCGTTTGGTGTAGTGTTAGTAGTATGAGTAGCACTGATAGTAAAGCTATTGAGGGGCTGTTTAAGAAAGACCGGGGTCTCTAAAGACCATAGTTGGTCTCGAAAAGCAAGATATAACATGAAAATCGCGATGAGTATTCCGATAATCTTCTTGGAGAAAGTACTGGCCAACATCTTGAAGAACTAAAGAATGACTTTGTAGAAGAGGTTTCAGAAGTTTCAAGTGTTCTGATGAACTAATTAATACATTCGCAAATGCGCTTTAAGTGAATATACATTAGGATAAAAGACTACACCGGTCAGGTGAATATAAACAAGAATCCAAGAAGTTTTTCAAGGTAAACGTCTAAGCAGGCTATGGAAAAATTGGAGGAATGTGGGCTGAACTAGAATTAGATTCCCACAATGGAGGAATCATAATCTTTTGATAGCCCCGGCAGTCGTAATTGAGGAAATGCAATTAGGTTCTGATTGACAAACTAACAGCCCTAGCCAGAAGTTCTCTATCATATCGTCGGATATGATCAGACTGGTTATGATAGCAATAATAATTATGATTTTGCATCAAGCAAGGGTTTTTTTTGCACAATCACTTGATGAAGCCAATCATAACGGCGCCACAGTCCGTGATAGTTCATAACAGTGAAGCTCACTAGAGCTATTCACCACAAGGTTTTCATTATTATATCGAAGATATGGGTACGGAGTATAAGGTATGAGGTATGAGGTATTAATATTGATGACGAAGATGTTGATGTTGGATGATGATGAAAGCGCACTAAAAAAAGGAAAGAAAGGGAATGGAACACGAGAAACCAAACCCTTTCTGGCATAATGTTAATCTCAAATTTTGCCTACCGCTGATCATACTTCTTGACAGGACGACGTCTAATGATAAAGATGACAAGATTGGATGAAGATGGAAGCATACTGAATCATTCCAGAACGTCTCGACAAGCTTTTTCATCAGAACTTTGGTTGGCAGATCTTCGGCTTGTTCCGGGGCTCTGTGAGACATACAAGATTGCGGCGAATATCCCCTGCAATATGAATAATGACCATCAAAGTAGTCGATGCTTTTTCCTTTGAATGATAAAACCTGATTAGTTGAAATAGATTGCGAAATCAGAAACTTATTCTTTCTAATAAAACATCCGCAGATGAAAATGGTTAAAATTCTATTGAATGTGTCATTTTAGCCGCTTCACAGTACTCGCCTTCGGAAGCTGATATCAGTATGCCCCTCCCCCTTTCCCTTTCCCTTCCCCTTTTTCATCTTGAGGGAACGAAGCATCTGCGGGTCTAACCAATCCAGCTATTTATGAAGAAAAGGGGTTGATCTAACCTTATTGATCCAATACGCACATGCTTCGTGATTGAGTGTAGAGTTACAATTATTCTACCTTTGTACGGAGGGAATTTCCCCGAAATGAATAAAAGCATATTAACAAACAAAATCACATCGTCACCAATTTTGAGCGACTCCTTTTCGTTCTTCCTTTACATAACAATCAAAGTGAGAGATGCACTTGCATTTGGCGATATTTATGAGGTTATCTTCTGACGCAGTTCATTTCTTGCTTGTTGGTACGGATTAGAAGAAGTATTGGCCAAGTGGTCAGGTTTTCCCAGAGAACATGAAGTTTGCAAGTAAAAGGTCGATGGGGAACAAGATACGTTTTACTTCTCACATTTCTTGTTGAGTATGCCATCAAACGTAGTGATAATGATTGGTATGGAGTGGAAAGTAGTCTAGCCACGTCCCTAGACATCTGCTTTTAAAATTCTCAGGAAACAAGTTATGACTGTATCAAACGACCGCCCACCACAGCGTCCTCAACAATCAAACAACCAGCCTGCTCAAATAACCCCCCGGAGAAATAAGCCCCTCAGGACATGCTTCATTGACTCCAAATAAGTTCTCCGCAGTCTCTCCGGTACGTCAATATGACATGTTGAAATCAGACACAAACAGGAAATTCTTGAAATCAATCATTTATGTACCCCGCCGCCGTGGTGGTTTCAATATCCCTCTTAAGGCTGGTGCTGCACCTAGGGCGGGAGCGGGAGCGGGAGCGTGGACATTAGGCGGGGGCTGAGGAGCTCGCGGTGAGTTAGGAGGAGATACCGGAGGTTGACGCGATTGTGGAGATTGCGCCTGCGGTGGATTAGCATGTATTCCATCAGGTCGATAATGTGGAACAGGTGGAAATATTCCAGGCGAGACAGGAATTTGAGGCAGAAGAGGAGAAATAGGTCGCATATTTGGCTGGTTTTGAGCTGCAGGCGATCTATTTCGCCTTGCTGGTATTGGAACACGAATATTCCCGAGTGGAATCCCATGAACAATACCATTGGCATTGTGCGAAGCGTGCGGATAGTGGGATGAAGATCTTCTAGTCGAGCGCCGAGAACGTTGTCTAGGACCAGGCCATGTACTGTCCCGATTTCTACAGTAGTAGATACCGGCCACAGTTCCAACAAATCCTACAGCTGCAACTACGATGATGATATCAGTTGTTGTACTTGATGGCATTTTAAGGTATGTTTGAATTGTATATTTGCTCGATCTTTATGACTTAGAATGAGGAAAGCTGATTGATTATATAGCACACCTCTATAAATCTGATAATGAATCCGAAATTTGCATGTACACTAGGCTTTCCCTTTGGAGTTATAAATTGCTCATGCTGTTCATGACAAACTCTTTCTTTCCAGACACAGATTATATGCCCAGGGCAAACTTTCTGCAGATTTCGTGTCATTTGTTCTTTGGGGGATGTGTACTACTAGGTACACAATGATTCATAAATTGCTGGTCTGTAGACAACAGTCTTAGCAAACATCCCAAATATCCAAAATGTTTCTGACTGACCAAACTTTTGAAGAAAGCCCAAAATACAGCAGAAGATGTTCAAGAAAATGTTCGAATGTGACCCTTCTGAGCATTCTTTTTGAACTCTATGAAGGTTTTCTATAACACAGACATGATGAACTAAAAGTAGTCCATCTGTGGCTGTATACTATACCCTGCCCCTAGTAGACAGTTCAAAGCTCATTCCTGACCATAAAGCATCCCCATACCAACACCCTTCTCTCCTTTATCATTATACCACAAACAGACAACTGGTCATGATTATAGTATATGCATATGTCAAATTACACACTGGTTTTACCAGCAGCAGACAACCCCGACACAACTCAGACTCCAAACTATTAGATAAATATCAGAAAAGTTATTTCATCGTTCCAAAGAAGCCAAAACCACAAAGTTACTTAAAAATTCCGATGAAAATAGCTCCGCAATGGGATGATATTCTAAACTCCAGGACCTTCCTGTTTGGCCCGCATAGAATCGATTTGTCGGCGAAGTGCGACAATTTTCACTTGTTATATTAGGGCGATGATGCATTCAAAACGAGACCTCCCGACAAAAAGAGCTTCTCATAGTCCACCATTTGAGATGCGGTTGGGATAGTGTTGGTTGTTTTTCGGGTAAGGTGGGTTGATTTCGAGGGGTGCTTGTGATTAAGGGTAGTTTGTTGTATTGAGAGGTTAAGATTGTTTGAGAAGATGCTTGCTGTGAGTACTTGTTGCTGTGTTGTGGAAGGTGCGGGTGCTGGTTCGTGAGGAGAAGGTGTAGTCATTTGACTTGTGCTGTGGAAGAATCGTGCTTTCCCATTGTGTTTTGAAATTGGTGATCTGGATTCAAAAGATGAAGTAAAATTCTTGTCTAGTGGTATTTCCGAACAACAACCGTCGACCGTTTTTTAATAAGAGATACTGTAGTCAACTTTAAATATACGTTACGCTTTCTGAGGAGTATCAGCTCACCAATATCTTTTGAGATTCATGTTTTGGTAGACTTTTGCACATTGCATTATTTGGGCTCAATCATTTTGCCACTAATAGACTACTTCTAAACCCAACTGGAAACCCCCCTTTTCTCCTCCACCAACCTACCATGAAAAATAGACATCACAAAACACTATCCATAGCCCTACATCACAATCTCATCAACATCATAATACACACTTAGCGTCCCGAAAATACTAGAATAACATTAGTCGTCCCATTCCAACAGATTCGATATCATCCAAACCCACCTGAAGTGAAATCAAAATCTGGCCAATAAACCAGCCGATCCGTACCCATTTATTTTCCCATCAAGCGAGCAATTTGTCTTCGAAGTTTTAGATTGTCTTTGGAGAGAGAGACGGTGAGGTTGAGGATTGATAGGGTGAGGTAGAGGCTGATGAGCATATATATTGTGAGAAGGATTGTTAGGAGATACATTTTTGAGATTTTAAAAAATGGCTTGAATATGGTATTGATGCGTGACTATTGGTTTGGGGGAGATAGTGTTGTATTCAAGATGTGCCTCCTGGAGTTTTGCTGGTTTCTTTTTTTTTTCTTGAGGGTCTCCGCTGTTTGCTGTTCGAGGAGATCTAGAGGCGGATGGTATCTATAACTATAGGAATATCAGATGAGTTGGCTTGATGTGTAGTAACAGCTCAGCTATTCTGTAAAGAAGAGAGTTAATACACAGATTAACTTCAAATCGAAACCGGAGACTTGATGGAGCTTGATGTTTATCTAGAAGTCGTTTGAGTAGAAGAAGATGGATGTAGCTCGATCATATATTAGTATCGGCTAGTGGTCAAGTTAGCCTGTTATATCCTTATTATTTAGCGAGGACACTTTTGGGGTGAGTCCTTAAAGTCATACGAGGTCGGTGATTCTCACTATATGGTTGATTTTTCAGATTTGCTGCAGCGACGCAAACTTATACAAATTAGTGGTATTGCTGGGGGAGG
>NGKG01000021.1:623603-659368 GCA_002162505.1 Myriosclerotinia scirpicola | reverse complement strand
TTTGAAGAGATAAGAGATAGTCAAAAGTTCAATATCGTGAATATCCAACACACTACAACCCTCCATGATCTTGTAAGTCACTCGGATGTATCTGACTCCCGGGTTAAGGAACCTTTGCTATTGTTTCTCAATCACATTGTTATGATGTTATCACTCTGATTACGCCTATAGAAATCCTAGGGTATTTGCTTGTGTTAAAACAGGCAAGACTGAAAGACTGATCATCGATAACCGGCTTTACAGTCCTCCCATTCGCATACAACCCGCCATTGAGTGTCTCGCAATTCTCAAGTGCCCGTCTCTCCCAATCGCCAAACATGCCATCCCTATCCAGCCCCTATTGTCCCGCTCCATATCCCTTCCCATAATTATTCACGCCAAAAGACATCCCAAATTCCTAATCAAACCCATAACGTAGCATCCCCAGTCCTAGCAGTGCGTGCAGCAACACCCCCAAAGTACGACACCGACCTAGTACGCATCAGCAGCACATCTCAGAATTTCAAGCAGAACTACATACCTCTGGAAATTGTGTCTCTCAATCAATGCCCAATGATATAACTAAGCATCATGAAAAGAATAATAGCCGCAATGCCAATCAAACAAATCCAGATGGCGAGAAACTCGAAGTATAGGCTTGAATTACCTCTAGTGGCAATCATGTTGTCGGTTTAGTTTATGAGGTTTACAAATGTCAAGACCTTTCTTTTTAATGCTTAATCAGTGATTTTGCGTGTAGTGGAATCTTGGCCGTTTGATGTGATGTGATATGAGATGTGATGTGATATGAGATGTGATGTGATATGAGATGTGATGTGATATGAGATGTGATGTGATATGAGATGTGATGATGTGGTAATTTTGCGATCCAGAGAATAGTGTGATGAGATGTGAATTATAGTTGGATTCTGATTTGGATTGTTGGTGTTGTCTAGACTTGTCGGCCTTGATAGTGACGAAGTAGTAAAAAACTTCTGGCGGAGATAGAGAAATGGTCGACTTAAATATGGTAACTGTACGGCAGAATTTGGCTAGATACGCTAAGGCGTCGTATTTCTTACAAAGCGGTTCTCCTATTCACTTCGAATCTAAAGAAGAGGCCTGAATACCGTAGCCTTAGGGTAATACGGGTTATCACTTGTCCATGTATTATTCGAATATGAGCCACTGAATTCACTTGATGATTTCTCAAAAGGGGTAGGATGGTGTTTACAACGTTCCAAGACTATTCTCGCTTTCTATATTATGAGATGTTAGGATAGAAGAAAGGATGGGAAGGGATAATTGGATGAGAAAGTAAGATTTCACTTTCTCTTGGCATTTTAAGATGGAATGGTAGGAGAGGTAGAGATGAGATATGATTACGATTCCAGGAAAGTAGGAGGAAGCCGGGTTTTGTGGTGCAGGAGTAAAGTGATGTTATAATTGAGAGGAGAAAACGTAGTAGTGTTATTAGTCTTTAGCGAGGTGATTGATCACCCTTTTATTGGGTTTTCATATCTACTATATATTATACATAGATATGAGATTCGATCTCACATTAAGCTGCAGTCGTTCCTCATACATACATACTCAAGGCTCTTCATGCCCTCAATTTAGTATTACTGAACATTATTATTTAATATCATTACACATGAACAGTGTTTGCGTTAGTATTTCTCGTATTCCGTATACGGGCTTGTACGGTGATATGTATGCATTTTTTATAAAATATATATGTATGTAGTATCAAATATAATACTATTGAAAGTATTTAGTATATCTATATATTGAATACTACTAGAAAGATACAGATATACAGAATAAGCTAGAATGCTAGTATTTTAGTTTCACTATTGCCTAATTCGGATGTTTCACCATCAACATTCTTAAAATATATTGGAATATATTGGATTGTATTACAATATATTGCGTATTACAATATATTGCATTTCAGTTCAAATTCCAGTATTTCCAGTTTATCCTTACCAATACCGTTTTGGATAATATCCATTGAAGTAGTATAATCCCCTCTTGATACGTACGAACTACCGTATTAAAAGTTCAATACGCGCCACCGTTTTACTACCGTATACTAACGCAAACACTGCATATGAATGTACAACTTCAATTCACCGAGCCTTTGTTCGAATACTTCATGATAAAAACTCATATTTATATATGTAACTATTCTACTATAGTAAAAAGAATAACTGTATTCAGTAATCAAAAGTATAGACGATAGTTTCAAAAATTGTGGCGGTGTTAACGTCTAAGACCAAGTACAACCTTCCCACAAGCAAATCTGCACTATGCAAAGGGAATACTATCTTCGATGCTTTGTTTAAACATGATATTATTCAAGACTTTGTAGATATATCAAGGGATACAAGGGGCATAACAGCTAGTGTGCTTGCTAAGCGTGATGAAATTCATGCAGATGCGAACTTGCATCAGAAGATGATTCATACTAAGGTTCCGTGCCCGAGGCATTGAGATCATGCAAGCAAAATCAACAGCTAGTGTGCTTGCTAAGCGTGATGAAATTCATGCAGATGCGAACTTGCATCAGAAGATGATTCATACTAAGGTTCCGTGCCCGAGGCATTGAGATCATGCAAGCAAAATCGGGCAGAGACATCTATGAGGTAGTGCAATGTGCATTGATCGAAAAGTCGTTGGATGACTTCTCTACCCGCTGGCCAATATAAGATTCATGCAGTACCGATCGCCGCCCATTCTTGAGAAGGCGAACTAGAAATGGGTATCCTGAGTCTGTATTACACGGGCTGGTGGACGGAAATGCTCAGAGGGATCAGCCTGGCTTCGTCATATGACAGGATATTCCGAAAATATTGTACACGAGTGATAGCATATCGAAGGCTATCTTATCAATATAATTCTGTTAATTGATATGATTCCGCCATGCCACACTTTGCATGAAATTATCAGCTAGTCATACAGAACTTTGATACGAACCACTTCCTGAACGAATCTCTGACACTGGATGAATCGCTTCGTTGTCACACTTGACTCGCTAGTGCATGAATCTGCCAGCCTTGAGGCCCATGACTGAGTAGATAGAATTTTGGTACAATCTTTCGGCGTTATTTCCTTCGCTGCATGAATTGGATGGAAATGCTCTAAAATGATACTGCCTCGTGTGGCTTCCATATAACAATCCTGTTTTTTCATGCCTGGTTCAGCGTGGATCGGTCTAGTGTACCAAGATCTATATGGGAGTATTAAATCTTCAACTGTCTTTGGATGGATCTTATGATTCACTAGCAAATTCCCCCCTGCTAAAATCGGGAGGCTTGATTCCTCGCAACTAGCGTGTGGAGATGGAGAATAGAGACATAAGAACACTTCTCTGGCATCTTCATTGATGGCACAGACATCAAAAACTGACACAATCTCAATCAAGAAACGAGGAGGAATTTCGATTGATGATCGACAAAGATGTGGAGTTTTGTAGCTTGGCTGCTACGAACTTCAAAGGATTGAGGAAGATTGAGGAAGATTTTAGGATACGCGATGGTGGATACATGTGTTGATCGGTGATAAATAAGAGGGAAGTTTCGACGGTGAGAGAACTGGATTGAGATTTGTGAATGTTATGGCAGTGAAGATGGGGGTAGTGAACTTTATGATTAGCTCTTCATACTGACTCGAGAAAGAGCAAAAGTGCTCGGTCGCCCTAGTTTGTCTGTTTGAGTCAAATTGAGAGCATTGGTGTAGTTACCTTGAGCGTAAGTTGCAGTTGTTACCGACAATGAATGGCCTGTAACCTGCGTGATGGCCAATATTACGAATACTAGTGTATGGTATTTTTGATAATGAACATGAAAGAGTATACATACAGGCTGCGATATTTGACGGGTATAAATGAGTGAATAGGGACATATTTGCATATTCTGCAACTAAGTGTCGTGACAACAAAATTCTCTTGAAAATCCATAGGTTAGCTCTGGTCCGAGCAAACTTGACTTTTTTTTCATTCCATACTTCAGGTCATTCCATAGCTAGGTAGTCAGTGCAAAAGAGATGCAGGCTTGGGGGGTTGTTCCTCGGGATGATCTCAACTTCGATATTGAGGAGAAGAGTGAGGAGGTTCGTTTTAACTTTTTATAGTACACATCTAAAAGTTTCTTATCAAGTGAGTGAGAACTATTCCCCACCTCTTTTCGTCTCTTACCAGGAGAGAAAGTAGGTACCACGTGGGTAGGTACCTTAGCGTGTAAAGCACGCTAGTTATCTTGGAATTCATTTTAGCTCTGTGTATATAAAGGCTTAGGTTAGGGTAAGGGCTGGTTTGACAACCAGATTCCGCTCTATTCCTCTCTATTTTCCGTATTCCGTGTTTTAGTTTGGCTACTAAAATGCGGATATTGATCATTTCAGCGGAATTTTAGTTAAACTCTAAAAAAGCTTCAAATTTTCCGCAAACTCTAATTCTTTTCCGCATTATTTGTATGAAGCGGAATGAAAAGTGAGAGAAGCTTTTAAGCAACCCGTACGTTTTTCCGCACTTTTTATCACTATAACCTTTTATATTTTGAAGAATAAAGCTTATAATTATCAAAATAGCAGATATCAAAATCCGATAGTACGAAAAAGAGGAACAAAGAGCGGATAATGCGAGCCAAGCTAGCCCTAACTTCTAAGGTTCCGAGAATGAAGCCATAAAAAAGGATACAGTATCACATCAAGATCTCAAAATGAGATATTGTAGTCGATATTGCATGACAAGTTTACTTGGTCCGTTCAATTTGTGGGCGATGAGGGGAGGGTTAATCGGTTTATGTGGATATTGAATCTTGATACCGTCGTGTGTCGACCACCCTGCGCTTTGGCTACCATCGACAAACGAGTCATGACAGCCAAAGCGCATGGTGACGGTAATGACGGTTGAAACAGCTGACTTCACTACAACATTTTAACTTGTTACTAAAATTACTAAAGTTAATAGTCGGCTCTCCATGTGCCGGCCGCCTGGTTCCCGTTGTTTCTAGTCGGGGAAAGTAAGTGTCCCCGGAAAGCATGTGTCCCTTGGTGTATTCTGTAGAAATTTTTATTTCTAGCATCAATCCATCAACTTTGGATATTATTTAATAAATCTTATATGATTAGATTGCTACAAGAATACTGGATTTATCAATATAATAATTAATTATACTAACCGATGAATAGTTAAGTTATTCAAAGGTTAATAGTCAAAGGAACACTTGCTGAACCAGACGGCCGATCCATGGAGAGACGACTATGACTAAACTTCCCTTGCCGAATACAAAAGGGATCTACCGATCCGAGTCGCTTGGCAATTCTAGCTTCCTACCGGCATTAGCAATTTAGCATATACTGTACTAGGTAAGGTTGAGCTAGACTTTCCTCATCCAATCATAATACGTTATTGGCACGTTCCTGTTTGATTTATCTTTAAGTGTGAAATGAAGTCTGTGTTCCTTGTAAATCTGTCTTAGCGAAATACTTAGATGGTGATTACCAAGTGACATATGGTACTCCGAAGATGTGGAGAAATTGTCCTTGTGGAAGTAGAGTAACAGGGTTATCCTGTTCTACCTATCCTGCTATTAGAGCAGGAATTTTCCTGCTTTAATGATAGGATTCCGGGCATTTTTGATTCGCGTATTATAGATTGAGAATGAAATTGTATTGAAACTGGTAGCTTTCGTTCTAAATTTTGTAACTGTTCTAGTACTTTCGATCGGCGTACATATATTACTATTACCAAAATTGAAGATGTATTACTAGAACAAAAAGACGAGAGTAGAATAGGGAAGAAAGCGACTGGAAAAAGAGAGGAAAGCTCCTCGATCCTTCGAAAAGGGGCTAAGTTTCTAACTAATTATCAGGTTTTTTAGTATATTGCCACTCCAATATCGATAAAATGTGAAATCAAAATCTCAGTTATAGTACATTTTCGTGATTAGAACAGGATGATCCTGTTATTTCACGTCCGTAGGGTGTTTAGTGCAATCAACTATCGATCCCGTCTCTTGGATGGATTTTGGAATGCATGTAAATGGCAGTTCTTCCCACGAACAATGTGTCTGTGAGTGTCACAGTTGTCGCGGACATTCTATGTCTTCAAGCATATTCAATTGCAATACCTGAGGTCGTTTCATTGTTTGAATTATGGCGGGAGATCGAGGTCCTGAGATTGGTGAGATTTTATATGCTCCTGTTATGGATGTTCTCAAAGCTAAGAAATCAATCAGCAGTCACTCTTGGGGTGTTTTTAGGGTTCTCATGGTTGTTCGTTGGTCTCAGGATTTTCGTTCGATCGTTCATCACGAAATCTTGGAAATTGGATGATTCTTTGCTCGTGGTATCGCTCGTGAGTTCACTTCTTGAAATGATACATTCAATGATCTAATAATCTCAGGCTTTATACACTTCCTATGTTACAGTAATACTATGGTCTGTAAGTTACGGTGATGGTAAACATTTCGATCAGGTTCCACTGGAAAATATACCCAAAATCGCGCGGGCATGGTGGTTTGGCGAGTGAGTAGATTTCTAATTGATAATTTAGCATACTAGCCAGTCCCTCTCATTGCTAATTCCAATATCTAGAATCTTATACGCCCTCGCAGCCCTCTTCACCCGTCTTTCCATCTCCGTCCTCCTCCTTACACTATCCAGTCGCCCACTCCACAAACATATTATCTATGCAACCGAATTTTCCGTCACTCTTTTCACCATAGCTTTTATTCTTCTCGTCATCTTTCAATGCTCCCCCGTTTACTACTTCTGGGAGCAATATGAAGGCGCAAGCCGCGCAACAGGCTCCTGCATCGGGAGTACTATAATTCTAGAGGCCAGTGTAGGATATTCCGCTGTGGGATTTACTGTGGATTGGATTTTGGGACTTTTACCTTTTTGGCTTTTGTGGAATGTGAAGATGAGTACTAGGGTTAAATTCTCTGTGGCTGGTGTTCTATCGCTGGGTCTACTGTAAGCCGCTCATGCCATAAGTTCTGGGGATAACATATTAATGTACAAGTTAGGGCAGGAATCGCAACACTCATACGTATTCCTTTTATCAGGAAGCTGGAAACCTCACCTGATTTCCTCTACGCAACTCCAGATATAGCTATTGTACGTGCACATCCCTGAGCCAAACTTGGCACCTCCATACTGACCTTTATCCTAGTGGTCAGCCATCGAACCCGGTCTAGGCATAATTGCCTTCAGCGGCGCAACCCTCCGTCCTCTCCTCCGCTACTTCTTTCCCCACGGTTTCTCCACCCTTCCCCCAGATGACTCTGCCGGCCACCGAATCGAACAAATCAACACAAACAAACAAAATCAATTCCCATAGAACCACCTATACCGAACTTCCAAAGTATCTATCAAGAATCTCATAGCCAATAAACCAATATTCAGATGTAAAGATTCAAATCCGACATATACGGCTTGTGATAAATATCCGAGGGTTTCGAGTTATACATCTTTAAAGAGTAGTACTTTTGACAGTGTAAATTGTTCGAGAAGTGCGATGGGGGCGGGGGTGGGAAAGGAGAAGCTTGGGAGTATGAGTATGGAGATGGGAGTCAGGCTATCGCATTTTCAGATCTGGAAGGAGGATGAGGAGACGATTGTTGGGGGAACCTAGATCAAGATTTCCAAACGAAAGATGGGGGAGAAGTAATGGTCAAAGATATACACGAGGAATCAGAAGAGTTTGGTATTGGTAGAAACTCGATGGCGGAGAAAGCGGGTAACGAGTGGAAAACACAATCAAAAATCAATGGTACGCGAACGATGACGACATCGATAATTTCGAATGCCGAGTGGCCGCTTAGTATTAGGAGCGATAGTGTGAGGACTTTGGTTGATCCCATCTAGGGTTTAGATGGGGGGTTCGGTTGGGGATATGAAGGATATGGTTTGACTTGTTCTTGGGTTGGGTGGGGAAATGGGTTTGTTGGGTTTTGGCGTTCGATGGAGGGTATGGGGAGGCGGAGGCGGAGGGGGACAAAGAGAGTTAGTTGTATTTATAGGTATGAGGTTTTAATTGTATATAAGATGTAGGATTGTATGTAGAAGAGAAGAAGATGAAGGAGGGGATGAAAGAAGGAAGGAAATGAAATGAAATTACTCCAAGGTTTTCTCTATATTCAAAATCATCACATTCTCTTTTGCTCCCATACTATATAAATAAAGTTTAAACTTCCAGCGAAATTCAAATGCGTTCTTTAGAAGCCCACACCTTAAACCTCTATTTGAAAGTAAGAAATATTTAATACATTGATTTTAAAGTTTCCCCTTCACTCGCTTACTTTGCCTTGCCCCCTAACAAACAAGCTCTGATCAAATATCGCACATCCCGATTCATCTCGATTCATCCCCTTTAAATCTCACCGCAAAGCCTATGTATGTATCCTGTATCCTACTCCCAGATTCTTGGCCGAGATATAATTTCAGATTTCAAACTTCAAACTTCAAACTCTCTCGACTTCTATTCTTTCAAAAAACAAAACAGCACATCAACTCCAATCCTCAATCCCCGGTTTCCACTCTGGGTGTTGATATGATATTTGTGAGAAGGGCATAGTGAGAGCATGGTGGATGGATAGATAAAAAAGATAAAAAATAAAGTGAATAAATAGATGAATAGATACATCAAGGGTAAATGTAAGTTGAGTGAGTATGAGCGAGATTATGTCATACAAATGATATAGGCGGCCGGTTGTTGATTTTAAGTTTCCAAATCTCGAAAGAAGACGGAAAGACATATATCATGAAGTTTCGCGGGATCGAGAGGTGATATATTACACATCGCAAACGACCCAGGTACCAAGCCCCCAACATCAATACATCTCTCTACATCTCTTCACCGGTCAAATACCTGATACAAAGATAGATAAAAGCCAATAAATTTATAAATTATACACACCTGACTACCTATACGCAAAGCAGGCAACTGGCTATTTATTATCCGACCCTCCCAATCCGCAAAAAGACCACTACCCCTTCCATTATTGCAATTATTAGGTACCTATGTAGGTAGGCTTGCGCCGGGTATGATGGTATATCGTCGATATCTTCAACGCCAAAAACTCCACATTTCATATTTCTTTCCACCCATATTAACAACATCTTTAGTAAGATCTCCTATCGAAAAAAATATCCATCCCCTTAAAGCGCAAACGCCAAAGCTACAGCCATAGCCGCCATCAAACTTCCTTGCACGCTCAACTTTCCAGCAGCGCCAAGACCAGTATATTGTAATGGTCCTCCCGTACTAGTAGCCGTCCCATTCGCCCCATCCTTCGTACTATTCGCGGTACCACCCACAACCCCTTGCAACAAGGTAAAGTTGGCGCAGGTAATCCTCGTTTTATTCCCAAAATGCAATGTCAACGAGCGGTTTCCGAAGAAAGATCCCAAGCCCGGGAGTGTCGATGCGAATTCATCGACATAAGATGCTTGAAAGGGATCGGAAGTGATTTTGCCATGTTTACCGGAGAGATCACCGACTTGACAGGTTTGGGGAAGGGAAGAGTTGCAGGCTGGGGTTTCGCCGCGGAGGAAGGGGTCTAGGTGGCCGAGGGTTCCGGTGCAGTTTCCGTCTGTGGGGACGGGGAAGTCGTGAAGGTGGTAGACTGGGAGAGGTTAGTGAAAGGGATGAAAGTGTGGGAGGTAGGACTTACCGAATGGACCACCACTGGTGGGGAGGTTGGAAAATTGGATCTGGAATTGAACACCGATACCATTTGGGTTTGCAGTGGCAGACACGGAACCTTTGATGTTACCGCGTGGGTCATTTGGGTTGAAGAATTCCGTCTCTGGGAGCGTGGCTGTATAGATTGGACCAACGGGATTATTTTCAGGGATGGTCGCGTTGCCTAAAGTACCGGTTATTGGAACGGTTGTGGTTTGCGCATGGACAAGACCGAGGAGTGTAGCCGCGAGGACTGATGAGATTGCATTTGAATACATCTTGGTGGGGTGTAGAGATTTGAATATGTGTGAGGGTCATAAAATCCAGCAAGCGTTCTTAACGAAATATGTTGAACTGAAGAGCAAAGGTCAGCCTTTAAAGTCGTATAAACATTCGCATGTGAACAAAGACTCACATTAAAAGGGAATTGTAGTTAGATGTGAATGGTATCCAAGCAAGCACTTGTGACAACCAAAGAGAGAAGATTGAAATTATTTGAAGAACTATTATTTGAAAGAACGAGTGTGGGTAGGTTAACCATTCATTAAGAGAGGAAGTGAACAAAGATATATGAATCAAAGATCTTGGATCGTCCCATCCTAAGGATTCACTTATACAGCGGTGGGATATGGATAGTGGGATACTGAATAGCCTTGTCATACCTAGGTACCGTCCCACAAGACTTTTAAAGGTACACATGCCTTGCAGCAAACTTGCAGCGCTATTCTTTATCTAGGCATATCTCTAGATACAAGCTACGAAAGAAGTGGGCTGAGGTTGCTCCAAGTACTTTGATTAGTCCGAAAGCCATGGCCGTCCCCCTTACTTCTACTGTGTTGGGCAAAAGACGAACGGGACTGGTATCAATGATCAATCATCAAGGCAGTTTCAAATTTGGCGAAGGTAATGAATACTGCAGATACTTCGGATATCGCGGCCCGCAGGTTCTGCTTGTTTCATCAATTCATCGCTACGACCCCCTCGCCATCAGACTGAAGTTCACGAACATATCAAGTGAAGGCGTGCTGGGTGGTAGAGAAGAAGCTGGAAAGGATCAACTTGTTGGTGATACATATGCCCAACATCTGCAGACAATTATCCCCATTGAGGTGAAATTGAAAATTAAAGTTGGAATTGAAGTTGTTGGTATCCAATAGCATCGTGATATATTGAAAGAAGATTTGAGACATGGATTGATAATGTGCGGGATTTGGGGTAGGTTAACGTTAACTGGACAAGCTTTTCGTTTGGTTGAAACCCTTGAACTTCCGAGCGTCTAGAAGATTAAAACCTTGCGTCAATCATTGAAGAACGCTTTGATGGTTGGCAGGATGCTAACTTTGAAGCCAGGTTAGATTACTCGTTGATCCTAATGATCTGGAAAATAACCTAGAATAACTTGTATTTGCAAGAACCGCGCGCTAGATATCACCGTGAGTCTGTGTTTCACATAATTGTGTAGTGGTGATGTCTGTGGCTGTCTGTACCCGCGTTGGTACTATAGTAAAGCGGATATGCAAGATGAAGAGGCGCAGTGGTGAGTATATTCATAGTAGATGACCGCCTACGCTGCCGCCAACAACCTTACCAAATTTCGATCCAAGGAAAGTTCTAAAGATACTGGCTAGGCTACTGTCGAGTCCACCCACCAATTAGCTTTTCGATACAACGAGACAGAGGCAGCGTTTCATGAACAACCTTTCTATCTGAGCGAATTGCAGGATACAAGTGATGTACACAATATCCTTAGCATTCGTTCGTTCGAACAACATTTTGCGATTCAAGCCTTTGCCAAGTCCGTGTCCCTCGATTTGAATGTTTTGACAGAAAGCTTGGCCAAGATCTACATATGTTGGTAAATCAGACCGTTCATGCACAGGTAAGTGGCCGGTGATATTGGTTGAATATAAGTACAACAGTTGGGGCCATTCACGTCATCAGTATGTTCCCTGAAAATGAGGAAAGGGGCAACTGAATCGCTTTTGAAGTGCATCATATTAATGGATTCTTCTCACAAGTCCATGCGACGGGACTTCGTCTCACCACTTTCTGGTAGAGCGATTAGGGCCTGCGATGTACGAAACTAAACATCTAATATATTAACGACGACAATATCATTGAATTTTGAAATGATACCTATGCGTGACTTCCTCATATCTGGTTGGTATTATCTTCGTCTTCTGGTCTGAGTCTCAATTTTGGTACGTTGACTGTCGCTGCTACAGCCTCAGTGCTCAAGATTTCAAGGGCAATCCGGCTAGATTGGTGAGCTTGTATGCCCATAGCATTCTTAAAAACTCCTCTGTCGAAAGTTCAGAAGCAGTTTGGAGATTGAGGTCGGATTTATGAGCCTTCTCATACTCGAGTAGAGGAATAATGCTTGGTATCGGCTGACTTAGAGAGGACAAAGAAGCACTGATAGAATACTTGAAATAAGACAACGCAGAAATTCATTTTCTCGGTGGAATATGTCACGAGGAAGGAGATATAAAAAGAGTATTTGGATGCTTCGGAGTTGGGGGATGCAAACAGAAATCGCAACCGCATTTAGATATTCCGTACCCTCGTGATGAATGACGTCTTTCTATCACCAATATCGTGAAACGCCGTCATCTAGGATTTATATCATGATGAACAGGAAAGATAAAAGAGAAAGTGTTGTTGTTGTTGTTGTCGTATCATGGATAATTCATGTTCCAATTGATAATGAACATTGAACATTGAAGCTTTCGGAAGTGAGTGTAGTGCCAAGCCTCTCTTCAAAGCTCCGACTCGCCGACATTCAACCACAGCACAAGCTTCCAAGCTTCAATTCCATCTTATCCAACCACCAACCACAACACCACACAACCTTGAACTTATCGAAAACTCCTCAGAGCTCACTCACCTGCCTTTGCACATATTCGCACATACCAAACCCCTCACCAACAAGATGAAGCCCGTCGTAGGAGTAATGCAAGCTTGGTCTTGGTTCGTTCTCTCATTTGCTGCCTAGCTTTTGATATCCATCAATCTCTAACCTCCTCGCAGTATTGTCATCTCCGTATTTGCCATTGTCATCCTCTCCATCATCGGCGCTCTCTTCCAGAGTAACAATCACGCACTCTTGGGTGGAAAGGAGGATCCTGAAGACGGAGCTGCGGTTGCCGCTACGGTCTTTTCGGCTGTAGTTGTTTATGCGGTATGTTTGATTGAATCTCTCAATGATCCCGATTCAGATAGACATTCATCTATTTCACTTTCTTCCCAGCATTTAAGCTGATTTATCTGCCAATTGATAGATTTTTATCGTCGGCTGCGGTTTCCAAGCTTACCTACATTTCCGCGACAACCGAAGGGGAGCTATTTCTCTTTCTTAACAGACGACTGGTGACTACCGAGGGTATATATGAGATAGGCATAGAATTCTGGGATGAGGGGGCGGCGTATGGTGTTCTTAATTTGGACCATTTGATGGGTTGAACGTGTATGAAGGAGTGGTATGAAATGGAATGTTAATTCTGCTCATTGAGCCTATGAACTTCCTATGGATTACTCAGGCAAGGACCAAATATCGGCAAATCAATTATACCCCTGAACTGCTTTATTCGGCTGGGTCTGATCAGAGTGACGTCCGGCAATTGCGACAGAGGCCGTTGATTGTCCTATTCTGCCGCATCATTGAGACGCACAGTTTATGATTGGCATAAGATTCTTTGATACTGCTGCAAGCAATTCTATGACCTCGTTGAGGCTTCTTGACACTTTTACGTTTCTGTTGTGCATTTCACAAGACATTCGCTCTGTTATCGCCACTATATTGCTGGTGCCTCTTTCTAGCTGCCGCCATTGATATTTCTTCCAGAGTATTTAGCTACACTCTTGACTATCATTATGTATCTCAATCATGCCCATGCTTCAATTTCGGAGCATATGTACACTCTACTCGAGTACTCTCATACGTTATAGCTTTAGTTTTAAACCCACAGCTGGCTGCTTGAAGCGCAGATCTAATGAACCATGGCATATTTGAAATCTGATATCACCTTCAAACATTGCACCATACGTATGTATAGTCATGTTCATCTGAAGTGCTCTTAACTGATGGCAAGACGTTTCTGAATGTCACAAAGAAACTCAAGGAGCTGTCAACATGCTAGCTGCAAAAGCAGAGAGCTTCGAAAATTTATGTTCACTGTCAAAAGGGTTCCTTTGCCAGTTTCATGCAAAAGATTTGGAAGACATCTGTGTGAAGGGATTGATTGCTTGTTGCATTGACAGACACTCATGAACTTTACTCCAGGTCATGATGATGGACTGATATTCGTGTCATCGGCCACTGGATAGGGGACAGATTGATTTTAAAGATATTGAATCTTGTTAAACAGACCACTCTTGGATCTAGTTGTATTCTCATCTGTCACTTCTCAGCTCAACAGCAGACTGATGGGATGAGAGCAAACTCTCCAGATACTTGTTGGCCAATTCACTCCCTCAAACAGAGCCTCAGGCCATTATCTGAGACTATTCTCAACAATCATCATCATTTTTATCACCATTGACTCCTCTCTCACCTTCTCTAGCCGACAAGTCTTAAAATACACCTTGTTGGCCTATCTCAGTCCACGTTCACTCTCAATTGGTTACCATTCACATTCAGATTGTCGGAAGATAAACAACTTTGCAACTTCTCGACCTCTATAAAACCCTCTTCTCAAACCTTTTGATCTCTGTTTTCTTTCTTCCAAAAACAACAAACAACAAACAATCTGACCTCGATCTTTCTTCTTCTACTTCAACTTCCAGTCTCGATAATAACAACGATAACAATAGTAGCTCTAAAAACACTTGCACTCTACTACATTCAAAATCTCGTTGTCTTACCAGCATCAAGATGCACACCCCAACAATCATCAAGCTCTCCCTCCTCGCATTCGCTATCCTCAGCCTCGCAGCCCCAACTCCCGTTACCGTTCCAATGGGTGCAGCTATGGCTGTCCAGTATGCTCGTGCTGCTCAGGATTCTCCAATTAATCTTTTTCAGCTTCCGGAGAAGCGTGACGGTCCCATTAATTTAGTTCAACTTCCGTAAGTTTGATTTATGACTGGGGGTTTTTTTTATTTCAATCACAAATTTTGAATCGATGCTTCATCATGAAACAACAATCACGCAGGAGATGATAGATGGAGACTTTCCGAAAAAGATGAGGAAGAGACAATTTTTGTCGCGCAATGGCTGACTTCGTGATGGTTCAGTGAGAAGCGTGATGCTCCTATCAATCTCGTTCAACTTTCTGAGCAGAGTCAAGATTCCCCCATCAACCTCGTTCAGCTTTCTGAGCAGAGTCAAGATTCCCCCATCAACCTCGTTCAGCTTTCTGAGCAGAGTCAAGATTCCCCCATCAACCTCGTTCAACTTCCCTCCAAGCGCCAAGTCCAAGATGTCCAACTCGATCTCACGCAAATTCCCAAGCGCGATGGTCCCATCAATCTCGTCGAACTCAGCAACCGCGCCACCCCCAAATACAAGACCGTCCGCGCTCGCTATGCTGGTACCCAAGATGCTCCTATTAACTTGGTCGAACTCAGCAACCGTCAAGATGCTCCCATCAACCTCGTCGAATTAAGCAACCGTCGAGATGCTCCCATCAACCTCGTCGAACTCAGCAACCGTGCCGAAAGCGAAATCCTAGAACCCCGTCAAAATGACTGCGGTTCTTCACCCTACCAAAATCCATGCAGTGCGGGTACTGCCTTAACTATTCCTGCATTTGCTGTCATAGCTATTGCTCTAGGTGCTATTATCATGGTTTAAATGGGCATAGCATGGGACGAGAGATGTTTGGGGGATTCTTTGGGTATATTATGGATGGAGACTTTAGCGGATATCATGATTCTTTACGGATGAATGGGTTTTAACTTCGAGATCTGGGATATGATATGCTAGGGGTTTATTTCACGGATTTTCTACTTGTGAGCTTTGCTTTCACACATTTTCATATGGGCATGGGTTATAATGGTTTGTTTCATCTCATTTCATGGTGGTTCTTCTACTTCAGGTGGTTCTTCTACTTCAGATGGTTCTTCTACTTCAGATGGTTTTTAGCATTTGGGGATGGTTCTCAATAAGATCTAGATTAGATTAGATTAGACTTCTACAACGACCGAGAATGAAACGAATGCATGATTTGAGTTGCACAGTCTAAGCTTTAAAGAACGTGATAGCAATGTAATTAACCATGATTGCATAGTCCTCTCATGCATCTAAAATCATACATGCTAATAAGTATAGAGGAATAGATTATGATTCCCAGTGTTACACGAACATGAATAGGCAAAATAAAGGTGACAAAATGCGGGGTTAACCCAACCTAGCCTAACCCAACCCAACCCAACGCATCACTGCCTCACTGACCCCCGTCATCAATCCATCCATTTATCCATCCATCCACCTTACCATCCATCCCCCCTTCCCAAAATTCTATCACAAATCACAAACCGTCTATCTACATTCTCAGCGCCCCTCGATTGCCGTCCCGCGCACGGTCTGCATCGGAGAAAACGCCCAATGATTTTTTCCAAATTAGGGTAAACTGCACCCGTATTCGGAAGTACCTAGTAGGTAAGATAAGCGTCGGTTTCGGGGTGTGGTTTTCCAAGATATGATTGCATCAACCCATCCAATCCGAGTTCATCCCATACCTCCTCCATCATCCAGATACCCAGCCCATCGATGATTCCAGCATTTGATCTGGAGAAAAATCGTATGTTTTGGATCGTGATGTTCTCATGGAGTCGTGGAGTTGTGGAGTTATGGGGTCATGGAGTTATGGAAGTGGGTGCCAGGGTAGGTTTTCGTATGCTTGGGTCAATGTGGTAAGCTTACAGTCGCATCAACATACCTAGTATATTGGAAACCGAGTCCACGAGTATCAGCGGCAAATCAAGTGGTAGAGCCGCCACCCAATCGCTCGGGCGTGGTGATACCAGATTGGGAAAGAGGCACATGGCTGGGCAACACATGATGCCGTGGGAAATACATGGAAATGTAGGAATGCATAAGAGTGCAGAAGTGCATGAGGTGGACTGTTATTTCAATAATCTGGATGAAGTAATGCTTGCTCCAAACTCCAAGTTTGCCATTGCATTTCTTGCCATTTTTCTGCAGGTGCGTTTGGTAGATGGATGGATTGACTGGATTGAAATGGAATGACCAAGATGGTTAATATTCAAGAAACCCGAGGGCGTTACTACCGGTTCTTTGATGACCTCACGAGACGATAGGTGAGGTGTGAGAATGGCCACTGCCGAAAGCTCTCGGACCTTTGCGTCGTATGGATGCTTATGGATATAGATATGAAGATGAACATCAACAAGAATGGAACCGTAATCGCGAAAACAATCATCAACACATGATGAATTGCTGAGATGAACCGATGAATTCGGCCTTACCACGCAATCTACTAAGGTTATTAATTGCCCAAACATTAGTCGGGTGACGAAATAACTTTCTGCTTGGCTTTGAAATCCGACAATTGTCGGCGTCCTGGAGATGTGAGATTCAAAAAGCGAAATCAGATCCCCGTATGTGAGATAGGATATCGGAAACTAAGTCATATGTACATATCGCATTAAGTAAATTGCAAGCAATATACATATATACCATGCAGTTCTGCTACGCTCAATGCTTCACTTATAGTACTAATTGTATCAAACCAATAAACTATAATAGGAAGATACATATGCTTATATAGGTATACATACTTGAGTAAGTAACTCACATTACATGTATTACGAACACTCACCAACAAATAGCCGAGACGAAACCTGTTAGTAGGAGGGGTAAAGCTACGAAAATCAGCGTGTAGATGTATATTAAGACCAATACCCGGGAAACTGAATCTGGAAACATGTGCAGGATATGACATATCTAGTATGCTTATATGTATGAAGATATGCATGTTTGTATGTATGAAAATATGCATGTAAATACGCATGCAGATATACATCTATGTAAAATGATTGGTTCCCCCTCCCCTAATTTCCACACTCAGTACGACAAATATCCCGTTACACAAACACTTACACATACACGCCCTCCAAAGAACAGACGATACAACTGGAGACAAAAATATCTAGGCACCGCTTATTGCTGAAAACTACGCTTTGAATGAGTACAGTATATGCTAAATTCAACCAGCATGATCATGCATATGCAGAATTCGCCTTCAACCACACAACAGCAATTCAACGCACGCACGACCATGTGCATCGTCTCATCTATAACCATACTCCTAAGCGGCTGCTCCATCGCCACACCCCTGTCCCCACCAAACATTTCAAATGATCGTTCCAAGCATTCGGAACCGACCCGGAAATGCAATGTAACCAAACACGGTGATCACCCCTTGTTCCTGCCCTTGACAACCCTATTTAACCCCCAAAAACTTTTGGCTTTCGATAACGTCTTTTCCGGTTTCTTTCCCTTTTCCTCCGTCAGCCGTAACTCCGATTTTGCTTCTTCGTTTTCGTTTTCGTTCTCGAGCCTTCTTTCCCATTTTTCGGGCCAATTTTCATGGCCCCCTCTTTTTTGGATATCATCCCAGTATTTCACTTCCTTTGCCGACATCACTATCGCGCTATCATTTGACCCGGTTGAAAGATGATGGACTGGGGAATGATACGTTGCTGAATGACTTGTCCGTGGTCTTTCGCGATTGATCTCATAGTCGTACATTTCGTGTCGTCTTAGCGTCCGGATCCTCGGGTCCCGTTTCAGCTCCGTGTTGATGGGAAGAAGTTCCTTCATAGGCCAATTCCCGGGCACCTTTACGATAACCGGACTAGCGACCCCCTGACTTTTTATTGTTGGTGATTTGTTTCGCGCCTGCGCTCTGATGAAGACTGTTTGTCCACCCAGACTCAAATCCAGGTCTTCAACAAAGGTTTCCAACATGAATGCGAGAAATATGTCGACATCGGAAAGGATCGACATGGCTCCTAAACTGGCTCGTACCACGCCCGTAGGCTTACCATTGATTATCTCCGTATTGTCAGATTCGCTGCAGCGATGACCGGCTGACCAAGCTCGCTTGAAATGCCAGGGCGCCACCTTGAGATAACTTGCAATGCCTCCAGGATTGCAAAGACCCCCAGCTCTTACGTATATGTCTTTCTGGTTGGCCAACTGCTCTACTTTCGAATACGAGACGTAGCTACCGTCTGGGCGTAGAATATTGAATGCTATAGTAGCACCTTGAATAGTGGCGTCTGTATAAGGGAGGGTATTTGTTACGTCATGGTAAATTTCGCAAACGGGTCGGCCGTTAGAGTGACGAATATTTGATAGGCCCTCATAGAGGCGCCGAGTGAGGAACATTGTATGCTTAGATATGTTGGCCATTGAACCATAAAGATCAAGGTGCACATCGATGGCACAGCCAAGTGCAATGATTGAATGGAATGGTAATGTGCCATCTTCTAAACCGTCATGAATCGTGGCATCTTTTCTGTGGTAAGATGCTTCGTGAAGTACTGTCAGAGATGATACGGTACCGCCGCCAAAATATTTACGCCAAGTCAAGATATGCGCCGATTTTCTGCGAACTATCAGAGCTCCCAGATCAGGGAAGCCAAAGATTTTGTAGAATGAAAGAACAGTAAAGTCAGGAGCCGCTTCTGGATCACTGAAGTCAAGCTGAGCAGTTGTCGCGAGACCTGCAGCATCCAAGAGGGAGTAGGTGTTCTGGTGTGAAATGTGAGTAGATCTTCGTAGTTTTTTACTCCAAGAGAGTGGTAATCGACGACCGGTCATATTTGATTGCCCAGGAAATGCAAAGATTCCCGGTGTTTCATCATCTTCTCTTCTCCCCGGAAGACATCGGTAACCGAACAACCAGTCTTCCACTTCTTGGTCGCTAGTAAAGCAGTGATGTTGCCCATTGGTATGCTCTCGTGGACCAACGAGACTTGTATGAGCATCTTTGTGATAGCCATACCAGAATGATCCTGATGTCGAACTCTCTAGGGCAAGATCTCTAAAGCTTTCTGCGACTAATTTAATCGCTGCGGTAGCATTTGCGGTGAAGACGAGGTCAAAATGCGCAGGATCGGCTCCTAGAAACCTCAATGCTTTCTCACGTACAGAGTCCACCACAAGCCCAGAGAGTTGTGCTGGCGCTGAGGCCGAGTGTGGATTGCCAAAGAGATTGCCCATCATCTCACTGGAAAATTTGTCAATCAAAGACTTTGCGTATATAGCTACACATATCATGATTAGCACTCCGTAATGTAGATAGCCCCCTAAACCACGAGAATGAGTCTAGCCATCTGATCAACAGAAAGCTCAAACATTGGGACTCATGGCTTAGAATCGATGGAACAACAGGTGTGGGTGATGTGGTAACGTCTTACTTGTGCCCGCATGGTCAAGATATGTTCTCCCTGCCTAGATTTAGCGATTGGAAGTCCTATCAGCTCGAAATTCTTGTGTGAACTAACCTCTCATCATAGGATATTCTTCTTCTCTGAAGGCCTCGACCTGCCGATTGTATGCCATAGTGCTTAAATTCTGGTAATTCGGTTTTATGTTGAGACAGCTAGTATGAAACAGAAGGTGACTGCCCAATTCTATATGTACAATTTCAAAGAGCTCGGAGCAAGACTGGTTAAACGGGAAAAAAGCGCTCAGGCTAATGGCAGCCTGTGATCAGTAAAGCTTTAAGTGAGCTGTTTTTGGCAATTCACTAACTCGGAGGTACATGTGTGAACATTCAAGATGATTGCCAGAAAGAGGGAATGATGGCCATGTTAGAGCAGGCCCAGCGTCTCATTGAGCTTCTGGAGCGAGCCTGTAGGGCTAGTATTAGTCATATAACGTACTTTTTAATCCCATCGTTTTAAGTCTGTAAGCAGCTGGGGCGTTGTCTTCAGTAGAACTCTAAATTCTTACTGTGCGAAAGGGAATAAGCCCATAACCGTGGTAGAAAACGCTGACGTGCCGTGTGGAAATAGACCAGATAGCAATTAGATGTCCCAAAAGGGTAGTCCACCGATCATGGAATGGCTGTGCACCAGCTCTGGAGGGTGCCTATCACAAAGTGGCTTCTTTAGCGGATATACCCGCTACCACAAAAATTCTGGGCGGCACCCGTCCATGGCTGCCATTTGTCCAATTGACATGTTTCTTGCGAGTACCAACTGTAGTGTTGACCAGCGCAATCAATATTGAACAGACCGCGATCTCGTACTCCAACCTGATGATCTTGATTTTCAACGGATGACATTCCATTTTGGTTTGTCCGGTTGTTAATCGTGTGAATACACTGGACGAACCAAGCGCAAAAGATCTGACCGACTGAAGGAAATAATTCCAGTTTATTTTGTGAACAATGGTACCTTAGAAATCTCTAGTGAACATCGTGATCGATACATATTTCAATACCCTAGTCGTTGAGTAATATTTGTTGATTACCCATGAACAAACTATTGATCCCAAGGATCGAGATATAGATTGGATGTATGACAACTTCGAAACGTCAATATTACACACCAAAAAGCACCTTTGTTGAAGATCAGAACGCCTTTGCGAGCTAATGGTTCCACAAAGCTGAAGAACCTCCTCTAAGCCGTGTATTCTTCCACGATGATTGATGACGTTTCAGATATATCTCAGCTTGCATGCAGTGCCGATATCCTAGTAGATGTTAGGCCAGGGACAGATTCATAATGATGGAATCTCAGCCTTGCTGGGTTGGTCATCAATAGCGTAGTACAAGGGTGTACAGGTGAGAGATAAACGAAACGAGTTCGAGGCTCATGATATCATCAAAAGAGTACTAGAGTACTATCGTTGCTGCGTCTGATCGTTGATTTAAGCATAAGCGCTTATCAATGGGGGGAAGATTGCAATAGTGCCGTGGTCTTCGAGTTCAAGAACGCTTCGCCGCAAAGGAAGCGCTTGGGACAAGCGTCAGTTGACGGCTGAATAATGTTGATTGGTCGAAATGTGATCTTTGCGCGAGGTCGGCGACCATATCGTAAGGTCCCCGGTTCATTTATTGTTATCGTATACAAGAGCCTCTAGGTATATGAGAAGAAAGAAATATGTTGTGACTGTCGAGTGTGAATTAAAGTTTAGGTGTTACGCGCCTTAAGCTTTGTGTAGCAACATCGGATCTGTGGCGATGTCAATCACGTGGATCTGCGAGCCCCCAAGAAGTTTTAAGTATATCGTCGTCTGAAAGAAAGTGCTACAGTGTGGGCAAGTCTTTCACAGCTTTCAAGATGTCTGGCTTTGATTTTTATGTTTCCTCCTTTGGGAATTCAATACCGGTGGAGCAATTTCCAATCAACACGGGAATGGAGAGATGTGGTGAGAGTCTCGCCATGTGATAAAAAATTGTGGTGATCATTTCCACTCGTTCAATTCGCATTTGGATGTTGATTCTCGATGTCAATCCGTATAGTGAACCAATATCAAATATCACCATAAAGGGCAGTACGAGCAGTCAGGCGTGCTCTCTAACTGATGATGGATTTCTTCTGTCTCTGTAATTAGTGACCAAGACCTTTGCCCGCCCGAATCTTACCACCCTCTTCAGACAATCCATAACCAGTTACGCTACCTCCAAGTCGTTTCCATAAACGGAGTTCGTGGAGCACGGGACAGTCTATGTGGAAGTCTGCATACCCAAGATAGGCAATGGGGATCAGACTCTGCCACAAGTCTTTCGAACAGGGGAAATCATGATGTTTTCGTAACGTTTCTAGTCCGTATTCCATATAAGTGTAGGATTTCCGTGATCATACATCGGTCGAATATTGAAAGATCTTTCATGGTCCAAACTTCAGACAGAATCCCAGGAGACTGGTCGACGTCGAGATTTCGGCTGTCCGATAGTCACTGAGGTATGCACATGACGTGATATCTTTCACTGTAAAACATTTAGTCTCGATGTCATACGTCTACCTAAATCGATTGTTGCCATACTCATCTTGTTCAGTCAAAGCTCTCTTTCTTCTGATTTGCTCTGTGGAGCTTCAACAATCTTTGAATTTGATTTTTGAGACCAAGGATAGATATCCCCATTACGAAGAAATCTTAAGAGAATGTATTTAGTACAAGGTGGAATTGTCAAGTCGACTGCCGACGTCCTTGCTATATGAGAAAATTTCTCCAGTCGACACTCGGTCTGCATAATATACTTTCGGCGATTGAGTTCGGGGACTCTGATAATGTCGGAAGAATCCTGGATGGTCAAGATGCGTCGTAGCCATCTACGGACTCAGGACAGCATGCAGGATGCAGTCTGCGAGAGTGACAACCTGACAGTGAGTTGTTACTTCTGCTGTGTAACAATCATGCAAGAATTTGAGTCTCGGCCTGAAAAGGCCGCAAGGGCGGCAAGAATATGCTTCAACCGGCCAACAACGAAAGAGAGGGAAGATGAATTTGATACTGTAATTCCAATGAGCAAAATATCGGCTACGATCATGCACTTAGATTGGCGCAGTGGTCCATCTTGGACAGGGACGGCCATATATGCCTTGCTAGACCCGATAAGTGCGAACAAGGTGGCTCTGGATGTTCTAGCAAGTAAATTGGGTAGAGCTAATGTGAACAGGATTTTTCGATATACAAAGTAGAATGATACCCGTCTGAATATTATATTGATGTTGATTTTGAGGTATTTGCAAAGCACAAGAACGATACAGGTAAGAACATGATTACATCCAGTTATGCAGGCATCTCGAGATTGCTGCTGCAGCATACATGACGGGACAGACCGATTATCCCCTCCTCCCCCCCCTTTCAGCGTTTGAGTAATTTAATATGCATGAAAACTTGCATGAAGTCTTCCACGCATCATTCAGAAGATTTTCAAAAGTTCTTTTGCCAGTACTTCCAGTCCATGCTGCCACCACGACTTATGATCGTGAATCGTCAACGTGAATGATTGTCTCATATTCATGTCTCGATGTCTATAAATTACGGAAGCGAGCTCTGTGTAAGTTTCGCATGAGTTATCGTGCGTTAGTTTGTGTACCGTATCCTCGTGCTTGTAAATAAAGTACAGCCACCCGATTGTGATGGTTGCCAAGTATTTTCATCTCAGAATAATATTTCAGTCCCCAATGCGAACATTACGTGACTTACGTCAAAACGGCCCTGGCATCCATCTATCCTGGTTCGTACGTGACGACAGATTTCAATAAGGATGAAACAAATAGTAGCTCAGGGCCCAATTTTGGCGTCTCATTAATATTCCCGGTCCTCCGGCTTTGTACAGACTAAGTTAACTCTGAAATATACGAAAAGAGCCGTGAGGGCTGGGTGAGGATCGTAGCCTGACCGAAGAATACCCCAAAAGATATGTCGAATGAGAAGTAAGGAAGTGGATTTAACGATGATTCGCATGGAGTCGCACGAGATATGAACTCCCACCCGACACTATCGTGCATGTAAGCTCCAAGTTCATGTTTAGTGCGTTCAGATATCAAAATCGTTCTGGCGCTATGCAACTTAATTCCCTCGCAAACGAAGATGGTCCAGCAACAACAATTGTATGTCGAGAAAATCAGGTACTGAGTGTGCACGATGTGGCTTTCACCTCTCTAGTTTTCAGTGAGACCTGCTAGATGATGACGCGTGCTTGTTCCTAGAGAGTTTTTCCAAAGCTCTTAATTCAGCGGTCAAAGACTGAGCCTAGTGATAGATATTCCCGCCACTAATAGCAACTAAGGATGAATCCCGACTGGCGC
This sequence comes from Myriosclerotinia scirpicola, assembly GCA_002162505.1. Taxonomy (NCBI): domain Eukaryota; kingdom Fungi; phylum Ascomycota; class Leotiomycetes; order Helotiales; family Sclerotiniaceae; genus Myriosclerotinia; species Myriosclerotinia scirpicola. The sequence continues at coordinate 634,953 of NGKG01000021.1, read as the reverse complement.
ACTAGGATTTCCCCCCCCGTTAAAGACTTCATGCATCAAGATTACGTGGAAAAATGTTGAAGCACAAATGACTTAGATATGATCGTCCGAAAATCAATTCTTGACATAAGTCCCCTGGACCTGAAAGAAGAAGACTTAGACAAGCAAACTCAAGACTATCTTATCAGATTGAAAATTCGCTAGATACGATTGCGTGCTTCCGAAAATGGTATTGTGATGATCATAAGCGGAAGAATTATTGTTTGTCTGATCGTATTCGCAACAAGCTATTCGGCAGATTTACCACCAATACGCCCAACACGGACATTTCGAGGCGATGTAGATGACCACCTTCTCGGAAGATCGAAAGGTGCTATTAATGTATGAGTCAAGATTAAAGAGGTATGTCGCATCTGCTCCAGACGCCAGTTCTTGAGAAATAGTCGTAAACAATGCCGAATCTTCATCGGCCTTCTGCATCCCCTTAGCCCTTCGTCTGTCATCCTATCCGCGGCCCTGCTATAGATCGTCTCGTCCCCAAGTCCCAAAACGGCCTCTGTGCCGTCCGGAATATATGTTCCATTAGTTATCCCGCTCATGTAGTCAGCCCGTCCGGGGGTTTCAGGTCTCGAGCCTTATGGTCAATGTAATCAGTAAAACATAAGCCACAAGACTCAGCGTCGTCAAAACAACCACGGCATTCCCACTGGTCCTAAATTTCTTTCTTCCCATACCATCCACATCGATTTCGCTGAAAAATTGTCTGTTGCCCTCATACCTCCTATACAAGCTGACCATCAAAACCCCAGCTCCATATGTCGCAAACAATGCCCCAATACTATAAAACTCGGCCGAAAAGATCTTTAATACCACCAGTGCGAAACTAAATTGTCCCAAAGCGGTCCGTATGTATGCTCCCTCGAAGGTTCTCTGCGCGGCTCGGATTTCCACAAGTCTGTACAATTTCCAGAATCTGTCAGCCAGTACCTACACACACACAAAATCCACATCTCGCATTTCGAAGCTGTAGGAGGAACAAAAGGATACGAACTCTTGCGCCGTTAGAATGACGGATCTCGCTCGATGTAAGCGTAAATGTAATCTATCCTCCGGATGGGGCTCCAGGGCATTTAGCAGGGAATTCATGGTGAAAATAGAAGTCGTAAGGAATGCTCTAGCACCGGCAGAGGTAGATGAGAGCGGAGAAATACCTCGAACATACCGACAAATCGGCCCAATCCGTCAGAAGACATACCGTGTATATATACACTTATTACAAGGCCTTTTGGTGGAGGATTTGTCCGTGTTACAGTTGTCTATAGAAGAACTTCAGAGTGAATAAGGGAAGAGATTAGATTAGAGTACCGATCTGTTTGGTGGTTGGTGGCAGAATGAAGGCGGTGAGACATTATTTTGCTTCCCTCTAAAAATAAATACTAATAAACTTTACATATACACACACCCGTGGACATACAAAAATACATTTTTAACGACTATTTTTAAATGTTTTTCGTTCTTCTAATATTTAAATAAAGCAGTGGTATAATAACTTCAGCCATATAATATATCGGCGGCTCCCTCATCCAAAGATGTGCAGAGATGAAGCTCTTTTTGATGTCTTTTCCTGTTCGTTCCCCCCCGCCGCCGCCAATAACTTTACCTAGATGCATCAACCCACTTTGATATCTCCAAAATGAAACAAAATAAGCAAAGCGCTGTCTCTTTTTCCTCCCAATAAATTATAGAAAATCCAATCTCCAATCCAATCCATTCGTTTCGTTTCGCATCATGATGTCCCCGTTGTTCAGAGTAACGAAACTCCTATACTTTCTGTGTTCAGTATATACAAAAAGACGCTTTTGCCTTGTTGATGTGGCCTACGGTGAGGTTACATTTACAATCATGCTAGCGAAAAGCCTTTATCGCCCTCGCTTTTCCCCCGCTCACATTCCGCTCCAGTCACAAGATCCAAAAGTATCGATGTATGCCAGAAGAACAACCAATTTTCCATGCGCCAATAGTCCAGAATCATAACCGTGATCCGTGATGTAATGTTGTTCAATTGAAATGTATTCTCTGTTCCGCTAACGGCCTGCTGCATGTGGCTGGCCAGCATAATAGACCCCGCCTCCAGAATTGCCGTATCCGCCGTATCCTCCGGAACTTTCTTCTTCTTCCACGATACGCTGTCCTCCTTGAGCGCCGTTCCATGCAGCGTATGTATCGACTCCAGGTGAGACCTTCGCATAGCCACTAGCATATGGTTGATTCCAACCCGTGTAAGGTCCGGCGGACATTGGTGTTGCAGAATGTGTGTAGGCTGTTCCAATTGATGATGCGGATGAAATTTCTGCAGCTGTGTGTGGATGCGTAGTTGTAATGTTAGGTGGGTACATGGCACCGTTGTGAGCACGAGTTCTCGCAGAAGTATATGATTCCGCTGGGTGCGGTAGGCCATAAGCGGAGTGCTGGTTGCTGGTCTGCATACCTTTTAAGTTGCTATACGAAACAGATCGCTGTGGTGCTGGCCATTCCGGCTCTCTTGTATTGGCTTCGGGTTGACCATGATGGCCTCTGCTTTGCCAATTTGGCACAGTAGCCATGTGCATGTTAGGGGTGGTATAAGGTGAGAAACCTGGTGTCATTGCAGATTCTTGAGAGTTGGCAGACCAATAATTTCCAGACATGTCTCCAGAGCTTTTGGTACCTGGAGAAACTTCTGGAGCCACCCAAGCGGGGTGCCCACCATTGTAGTCAAAGTTGCGCGATGAAGTTACCACTAGAGTGCTGTTAGTAGAAAACTCCATGGAAGTCGCTACTACATACCCTTGTTCTCAGGAGAAAAGCTCTCATTCCTCTCCGTTTTAACCTGGACTCCTCCTAGGTTCTGGATCGATGGCATGTTTAGATGATAAGGAAGATTAGGCTGCATATCGGGTATTTGACCGGATGTAATCGATGGGGAAGTCGACTGAGAGGCTCCTCCAGTTCCGCTTTGGGCTTTGGAACCTCGGCGCTTGGGTTCTGGCTGAGGTTGCTGATCAACGGGGAAAAAATTGCATTCCTTCTTTAATCTAATGCAATTCGAGCATCGATTCTGTGGATCTGCTGGAGCTGGTATGCATCTGATTTTGCGACGACGACAGTGACCTATGAGTGTAAGTTAGTGTATTCACCAACATCCATCATTGTCATCATAGATGGCCTCCGTTTTCGACAGACGAGAGTACGGCTTACCACAAGCTACCGAAGTTCTGTGATAACCCAACTTGTTTCGTCTCTTATCATTAACCAAAGCCAAGGCGGCCGCATCAGTATTGGTAGAAGTTCTGATGTTTGGAGACGACATTGATCGTTTTGCTTTTGAATCTTTTAATGACTTTGACAAAGAGGAAGCTTCAAGGTCTCTGTTAGATGGAGATGGCTCTTGCCCATGCAAAGGTGAGTGAGATCGAATTGGTTCCATATGATGATGATCGTAGCTAGGCATCATATTTTGGTCGAGACCTGGATTTATGGTATGATACTGGTAGGCCATGGAGGATATTTGATTTGGATTTCCTCTTGAAAAGTTGTGGTGTGGTAGATCGGCCATGCTCCAGAGACTGGACTTGGAGTGAAATGGACCTTGGACAGAGACTGCCATCAATTGAGGCTATATATGTTCGTATGTAATATTTGAGTACCAGTAATATCTCTTGCAAACCTCTTTATCACCAAACCTTTCCACAATTCCGAAAATTGATACGAAGATACGAAAAATCAAAACTTATATTTCTCCACGATCAAGAGAATAAATATTCAGAACATTCACTACTTGATGCTTTTCAAATCCAGTCAAAAGATACTCCAAAGGTGAATGGAAGGAATCCGATGCATTGAAGAAGCGAGCTGACGGCGGAACTGTCTTTGGTGAGGTCGAATTAGGTAGACTGCGGCACTTTTTATTGGCGTCGAAGAGTGTTAGAGAGACAATCGAGCGGCAAGAAATTCATTGAACTCAGTTGCGCATCGATTCCAGGGACTTCAAGAGCCCATTATTATTGATCTTCAAGTATGTAAGATGCAGGAGGATAGGTAAAGCGAAGGGAATCTGTGGCTTGAGGTGTGGTAGAAAGGACTGATTTTGTGCTAGGTAATTCCAAGCGGAGAGAAACAATGCTTCTTGGGAGGGATAAGCAGCCCGTGGGAGTTCAACAGCCTCGACGACGAATGAGAGAAGAGGACTTCACGCCACAGCAGGAAGGACAGTCTAAAAATCCTATTTGTCGGGGGTTGGACGTTGAGATATCGGAAGTTATAAACGATGATTTCGATTTTTCAACAGCAAATTTGTGACCAAGAAGAGGATCGGTAGGAAATGATGGAAAAGGGAAGAGAAAATATGATGAGTCTAATCAATTGATTGACGTTGGTTCTTCAAGAACGATTTGAAGTGTGTGGCAAAGGAGGATGGGGAAGCTTTCTTCAGGAAGCATACCTATACAAAGGGGATCAACAAATCTATCTTTCTGGAGACATGCGACGACACCAACCAGCTCCACCCCCTGGGTATTGGCAACCCGGATCAAAATAAAGGCCTGTCAGCTACAGCTTCATCTACAGCCCTAGCATGCCTGACTATGTACCTGGTATCCTGGTACCCTTGTTCTTCTGGCGCCATCGTTTCTATTCTGATGTCCTACCTAGTCCACATTCTACTGAACACTGGTAGTTATCTCAGTCCGCTAAACCATATGGCATATTCATGGCCCATTGGTGGGACATTATGCCAAAGAGAGACAATGATGATTGTGGCTCGATAGAAAAAGAATGCCATCCATGATGGGGGTCAGTTCCGGTGAGATTCGGATCATTTTGGGAAATTCAACGAGACTCGGAAGCAATTGCGAGCCTTAGCAAGCAAAGAAGAATGATCCATTTATTATTCGGTAATTTGGGGATCTACCATGCGTAGATTGGCTATATATTGGTATAATGTAGAAAGTGGGCTTTCGCTGCTTCATTGGGGATGAATTGGAAGTTCATCAATAGGGTTTGTTGTGCATACCAAAGTGTTTCTCACATATTCATTGAACAAGGTATTTTCTTGCTTTGCCTAGTTCACTAACTGCAAAACTGGTCATCCTTATAACTGAAATCGATCAGGGACTGTTCTTGAAGATGTTAAGGGCTAACAGTTGTCGGGTACCGCCGCTCAAATACCCTGACATATCTGTCAACCAGTGCGCCCGAGGAGTCCATATTTGGTGCTGACGACTCGTGCGAATCGGCGAGCTCATACAGTAGCTCTTTTGTTCGAATAGTATTGCATTATCAAACGTTAGTATGCAGCCACACCAATATATTTGAATTGGCTCTAACAGGCGTAACGAGCCTAAGTTGTAAAACTAAAACCATGTAGGTCCCAACTACTATTTCCCTCAAGCGAGAAAAAAAGCTTGATAGTGGTTGGTTGCATTCCTTCTCCGTGGTTGATCTTCTATATCGCCGAGTGACGATGATTTGCAAGATGCATTGATCCTCCTTCTAAAATGATTAAATGAAATCCAGATCCCAGGAATGGCTGAGTCTCTAAGATGCACGTTTAGTTCCGCACTATCGTGGATTTACCTCTCCACACATACGCATCAAACCCTCTATACCTACCTTGAACCTCGAAATGCTATGCACAGTAGTACCAAGATCCAAATGAAGTAATGCCTAGGATACCTAGGTATCATTCGGAAGTTTTTGTGTATTTTAAAAAAATTTCCTTTTGCCTTTCCTAAGTTTCCTTACATACCCAATTTTTAACTTTCTTCTAGATCCGATACTAAAACAACAGCCCAACTCACAAACTTCACATCCGGTGTTACGAAATTTGAAAAGCATGAAATGGTTAAAGGATTCTTGGCATTTATACCCTCTAAGCTCCATCACAAAGATTATCTCCTAGTGCTCGTCAATTTATCTGGTCTTGTGTTTCTCTTCTCAGTTCCAACCTCCAACGAAATGCTATGAGGGAAACACCCCCGGTCCTAGCCCCCAAGGATATCAGCGGTTGGGCGTTCTTGGACATTAAAAGGTTCTGCATGGATCGTAGATACCCCCTAACCTCGTCAGACATTTCAATAGGATCTTCAAATTCCCCATAAAGGCCGAAGCCTTGACCATTCGTCGCTGTCGATCAATCATGATCTCCTAATTTTCTGGGTTCTTTACCCAGGGGTCATGCCACTTCATGGTATGAAGTTGGGTCGTTTTTTTTATGGTGGTGGTCGTATGGGATTGCCCGGTGTGGTAGTACATCCGCGAATTTTCTAGTAGAAGAACACCTTCACACGTGGGATTTTTCATTTTCTTGGTTCACATTTCATGCAATACACCTGTACTGTACATCATTCAGCCTGCATTCGGTATGGCAATGTTGCACATTCCTGCACACAATACACAATTGTTGTATGATAAAATGGAACATGCCTGACCATGAATGATGGGAATCAAAAATGGGCTTCTTCCATCATTCTGAAGCATGTACGAACCAACAGAACCCTCCAATCTATTATTTATACATGCATCACAAGCGAGCACACTTTGGAAGATCCTTCTAAGCTACGGAGTACTGTGTTTATATTATATTTTCCTTGATAGTCCGATCCCTCATCCAAGCTCTCGGATCCCCACACCCGGAAACTATCACCTATTGTAAAAACTTGCGGGTATTACTTTACTCGTACTCTTCGTATTTTTCCTGCACTGATAATGGACTGCAAACAATCACACTTGTATGTACAGTAATACCTTTTTGTAAATTCATTTAATTGTCCCCGGAATTGAATATTGCTACAACAGGTATACTTCATCTGATCGCCGATGATTTGAAGACCTGCTCAATCAAAAGAGTGCATGATATTATTACATATCGTATACACACACAAAGTCGAATGGTTTATTTATAGGAGAATCCAAGTGTTACAGGCTCATGCAGAAAGCCACGGCGACCACCACACACACCTCGGCCATTGAACCGCTTTATGGGGTTGCATGAAGCATGGAAAGCGTGGTTTGCTCGTGGGTATCTTTCTTCAGGAACAATCTGAACGGGAGATATGTCTTGGAGGGAAAGTGATCGAAACCGTTGAGTATCGTATTTGAATCCATCACATTTCTAGATGCAATGCATGACGAACCCTTATGAAGAAAAGCGTTGGAATTATTACTTTTCAAGCCCGTATAAGTCTTTCTAGGTTGTCACTAAATTCGACTGGTTCCAACAGCACCAAAACGCCATTCTCAGAAGGGTAACTTCGGCTTTTTACAACTCAGCTCAAAAATACCAAGTAAATAATAGCAATAATCGATATTATCCGATCAAATTATTACCAAACTACCAAATTCAGCGAGATTCAGCGATTTTTTTGTTCCAATATGCAATAGATGCGAGGACCGGATCGTCGCCCATTCGTGGGGTTTGGGTGGACTGGACCTGTGTGGATCTCAAGTTGTATAGATTGAAAAGTGGGAGAAGATGCAGCTTTTCTCATTTTCCTACTGGTTCATCCACTATATGGAGAAATTCGTCGCAGTCAGCAGTAAAAGATCCACAAAAGAAGAAAAATGCAACATCAATAATTATATACAACATACAACATACCACACCGCCGACTATATTTACAGAGCCATATCAGCAGACACGATTACCAAATTGTCACTGGACGTATGTGATCGATATGTTTGACGATGACAATATCTTGGTGAGGACAAAATATCCAATTAGCCGACTATTACTTCTAGTTTGTCCACATGGCATGCATGCTACAGGCTTAGACCTCCGAAGCCACGATGATGACACACTATTACAATAGCAATCTAATAATTAATCTACTTAGACATCAACTAATCTTCGGCTTTTGGTGGTAATACTCGTAGTCTCATACTAAAGTGCAATCTAGAAGTTTCAAGCGATAATTTCAAGGCTTTTTGGCCTTTCCCATCATCTAAATGGTTACAGTTTCAACGACGGAGAAAATCTCCGACTGGACAAGAACAACAAGGAGAACAAGTACCCCAAGCAATAATCCAATTTCATCTCAGCCTCCAAGAAAGCTGTCTTTTTTATTGAATTAAACTAATAAATTCTAGCATATTTCTTGCGCTCAAGAGGGACATACAAGTCTTCTCTTTTCATTGGATTTCAGCTCCTGAAAGGCGTTGGAGATCATGCCCATTTGTAGAAGGTCTAGATGAACCTTCCTTCGAAACCCTCATAGACTAATGTATATGGCCTGTCTTCTCTGTCTCCCTGGCTTGTTAGCACCACAATATCCTTGACTGCCATGAGACTGCAATAACTAGGCATGAATGAAATCTAGAAAATGTGTCTAATCGCGGATCTTTCATAATTGCGGCCTCCTCCCGCAGGCTAAAACCTATAAAGGATTTTTACGATGCTAAATCCAATATAATACACCCCCCGGGGATATCCAACATCCTACTTTTCTTGATACTTTCTAAGATGATCTCTCCATGTTCATAGGATTTCAATGCAAACCCGGAAATCTTGTGGCTTCTAGAGGCTCCTTCGTCTCCATTCCGGTATTTCTTATCTCAACCCAGTTGCCCCTTCCGTCACTCTACTTGTTCCTCACCTCGGTCCGATCTTACTTGGCTTACGTGACAGGCCGAGAAATAATTATCAAACAAAAAGCTTATACCCATGGATAAGTATTGAGTGTTGCAGTAGAAGGATTTTAGTCAATAATGGAAAGCCAATCTTGAACTGCTTCAAACATCCAAGAACTCTATCCGATCTCTCGCTGGCACATCGTGATATCCAAATTGGCCAATGATCAACTGTCTCTACGGATCATGCAAACCTCGACTTTCGACCTGGAGTGTTTCAACATCAACGTGGATATCATTGGAGAGGGACATATGGAGCTTGCTGTGCAAGGCCTAGGTTGAATGCTTAAACTGCTGCCTGAATGCGAGGTCAAGGATTACAAGGTTCTATCACGCCCAACTATCACCAGCTACTCCTCTCCGAAATATTTGACACGCTACTTTAACGTATTCTGGCCAGTCTTGAAGTCACGACGACCTGGTTTCCCGTCACAGGGCATACAGTGATAATTGCCAATCTTCTTACATACTATATATAGACTCAAAAATTGGGGCGAAAGCGTTGTTCAGCCTGCCTCGGAATCAAGCCGAGGAAGCAAAAAAGGATCCTCAAGCCATGGTCTGGTATATCGCGACATTCGGGGCGCGGCTCGTTCCACTTCATAACCATTTTAATACATCTAACTTGTCATCTGATAGTTTACGAATATCAGATTAAGTATCCAGCTTGAACTGTAGGCCCTGCTGCGAACGATGAATCCACAGACAAGATGACGGCTGGAAAAGAATAGTGGAGGAAAATACTGGGTGATGAAATTCTTCAATGATGCGGAGATGTGAACATGCGCAAACATCACTGTTTCAATGGAAGTACATCTGTTGGTGAGGTCTCAAGCCCCTCAAGACGCCATGGAATTTCATGGCACAAAGTAGTTCTTTTGTACGATTAAGTCTTCTTGAGTAATACTCTCTCATCATACCCTAACAGGGAAGGCTCGAAAGTCGAAGATTACAACAGCGAGGTTTTAGACAATTTAAAACTCATAAGGTCATTCTAGTGTTGTAAGACAACGGCTTCAAAACACTATCTCGATCGTCATTGCGCTTGTGACGACTTTATCAATAACATTCACGTTGAGATTCCGAATGTCTGGAAATTCTGTCTCGGCACCAGTCGAAAAGGATCCATCAGTCGCACGAAGATTGGCTGCGACACGAGGAAAATGGCTGCCCACCGTCTATGTGCGAAGCGATCGATGTAAGGGAGATAGCAGCTCGGGGCTTATACTCTTCTCCAACCATTTCTAAGCACGACTACTTGTAACACATAATTCAACTGACCAGACGTTGCATCGCGGAGATACAGAGATACGATTCTGATCTGAAAGAGCTCACAGGTCGGCAAATACTTTTGAGCATCTTCATTTCTCCCCCTTTTCATCAAATTTCCCTCTATACCCTATCGGTCGTCTCGATGAATGATGTCATTATCTTCTCCGGCCATTTAAATCAAAGGCTCTGCTATTCAAGATCCATCATTCGAAAGTAAAGGCAGGCAAGTCGAAGGCTGAGTTAGGTTATCATTTATTAATGCTTTCTTTCATTGTCATCGACACTTTCATTCTACTACGGCATGAGTTCTTTGAGAAACCATCTTACCATACCGCAGCAAAACTAAAACGCGCAACTCAAACGACAATCGCAAAGGCAGAAGATCGCGCCAATTAGATGTCATATTGACTTGTCCCATTGAAAGCTTAGCGACTTGAACATGGCTATCCCCTGAGAATATCTTGCTACGATCAATCTATCAACTTCAACTCAAGCGAACGAGATCATGTCAAGAGCGGGCATTTCACATGGTCTTCGGTGGGGCAGATGTTGAGTGAGAAGATGGGAAGAAGAGAGGATGAAAACTTGAGGTGTGGAGAGGAGAGCGTGTTCATTCCATATGTGCTCGAAAGGTCGAGCTTTACATTTGCGAGCTCTGGGTCAAGAGATTGTTTCAAGATTTAAGGAGGATTGTTTGAATGTATCAATACAATGGAGATATTATATGCTTCTCCGAGAGTATCGGATGTGTTATGGTGATGTTCATTTCACCTATGGTTTAGTAATATTTATCTACTTTGTTGCATAAATATATTTATAAACAACATTCATATCACTCAATGTTTACTCCTAGACCGCTCTACTACACATATCAACTTTTGATGCTTCTCCAATCATCAAAATAATCTTCAGCACCACATCTTTGTCGTATATTACTCTCACTTATTCAAAAAGACGTGAGTTTCCGTTCTACGGCGTCTTCATCTTTCATTGATAGTCTTGTGATGTATAAGTTCATGCACTGATGTTATTGTTATACAAAACTTGCAATCATCAGTGACGCTCGGGGTTTCAGGATGATAGCTGTTGGGTGAAGTGGATTACGAGATGGTATAATTTGAGAAGGAAATGAGGAAGGGGAGAGATAGAAGAGAGGAGAGAAAATTGGGAATGAAATATATTTTTCAACTTTATTCTATGGGTTCTCGGGTAGACAGTGGATTTGATATCTTCATGCTATATACATAACGAGCTTTGAGTACGGCGGCTCGGGCCGGCCAATAAGAGCAGTCGCCAAAGGCTCCTTTCTTATTGGTCACGGCCGTTCGCCACCTCCCTCGCAGCTCGTGCTGCGCAGCTTAGTCAGACACTCAGGGATGTATATTAATATTATTTATTTATTTATTTATTTATTTATTTATTTATTTATTTATTT
>NGKG01000021.1:599626-611885 GCA_002162505.1 Myriosclerotinia scirpicola | reverse complement strand
CGTGACTTTTGCGCTAAACCCAAAACTGATACTTTTTGACCCTTGTCTAATCCCTGCCAGAGGGCAAAAAAAAAAATGGAGTGGATCGCAGGAAACCTCTAACTTCGTAGAGAGGCATAGACTACCTACTTCGTATAGTACTGACAAGTTCAAGGCCTCGTTAACGGTTCAGCTGCTTTTATCAGGTCAATGAGTCATATATGCACTAGCCTAGCGTTACACTAGTGGCAAAGGTGGATTATCTATCTACCCTTGCCTTTCTGTCTTCCATCTTCCATCTAAACACACACACCACACCCGTGGACACCTTTTTCTTCTACCTTCCAAATACAACAATAATCGGCTTGTAATTATTAGAGCAAAAAGCAAAAAGCAAAAAAATACCCTGGGACTGTCGACTCTCGCTACTACCTGGCCCTGCGCCCGAATATCCGCCCGACGATTTACCTCCCCCTACCCCTCCACCTGCCTGTCCATCACTTCATCTACAAATCGATATGTTTACACATGAGCAGCAACCCTTAAAACCGCAATCATCCTCTCATCTAGAAAAAATGTTACTTCCTCAAGAACAATCCGTATCCAAAGATAGGAATACCGAATCAAAACAGCCATTTCCCTCATCAATCAGTAATACTCTCGACAGAAAGGTATGTTATTCTCGTTCTGATATACTACAAACTAATTCAAACCAAGTCTCCACAGGCTAAAGATCAAAAACGTAAACGAACACAAGAAAACGAAGACACTTCCCCTTTTATTATCGCTCCATTTCAAAAACGATTACGAACATCCCCTCCAAGATCTTCTATCGAAGATACAATCAGCGAAAACACAACGGTTGATGTTAGCGAAGATATCGATCCACTTGAATATTGGAGAAGGGAATTCTGTTGGCCAAAGAAATACTTCGAGCCCGAGAGCGACATGAGTCTTCTTGCGAGGAAGAAATCTTCTTCATCTCTTCGTAGCAAACAATCGGAAGCTGGCTATGCTGCATCTACATCTACATCTATTACACCTAGCGATCAAAAGCCAAGAGAAGTAAAAAGTGCTCCTTATAAAAGCCCGAGCTATGCAATTATCCTTATGACCAAGGGTAGCTTTATGAAAAAGTCCGATTTGGGCATTACAGATGCAAGCAAGAACCTTTGCCGAATTTTACTGGAGACAGAGCAGACAGTGCCTGCAGATTCTTTATTCCGCGATGAAATATTCGACGAAGCTTGCGAAAAGATACAAAATAAGAATGAGGCAAGGGTAGTTCAAGATATTGCTCGATTGATCGTTCCTTCTGCGGAAACCTTAACTACACATGGTGCCAAACATCTCAAATTTTTGATTGAAGGTGTGAATGAAGGTTGGAATAGCGCTATACCTTTTTACGGTCCTCGCCCACAACCTGATTATTCAGTAGGGTTCGATCGATCTGCATTTACAGACGATCAATTGGAAAAGCTTATACCTTTTGTTGGCGAAATTACAGATAATTACACTTCTTATTTTATGGCTACTTTGCAGATGTACTTTCCGTTCCTAACATCAGAAGTGAAGTGTGGTGCTGCAGCTCTTGATATTGCCGATCGACAAAATTCTCATAGCATGACGCTTGCAGTAAGAGGGATAGTCGAACTTTTCAGACTTGTGAAACGAGAAAAAGAGCTTCATCGAGAGATACTTGCATTTTCAATCTCGCATGATTATCAAATTGTAAAGATTTATGGTCATTATCCTATAATCAACGAAGGAAAAATCACTTATTATCGCCATCCAATTCATACATTCGATTTTACAATACTAGATGGCAAAGAGAAATGGACGGCATACAAATTTACTAAGAACGTCTACGATATCTGGATGCCGACTCATTTGAAGAGAATTTGCTCTGTTATCGATAACTTACCCTCTGATTTAAATTTTGAGGTCTCGCAGCAATCCGAACCAAGTTATGATGATGCTGTATCTTTGAATGAAGTTGATGGTCAATCAAGTTCTATTGGTTCGGGACATATTACTCCTGATACCTTACTATCTCAGGAGATTGGGGAGGAAGTATCCAGAAAGCCACAAAAAAGGGGTCGACAATAAATAGCCTTATCAGAGTTTGGGAATGTAATGATAGTTTGTTCCTTTGATAAGTTGGCAAATGTTGTACCGAGTGTATAATTTGAGAGAGATAGAAGTGAAGGCTTGAAGTAGGAAAGGTTGAGGGTTGTGAATAGGAATATGAGGGCTTCAAGGGAGGATTGGCCTTTGGGTGTGTGGCGAAGATATTCAAGGTTGTTAATTAACATGGGAAAGATGAAAACGCTGGATGCTCAACAGCTTAATATAAGATATTTCATCGCTACTCCTCATCTCAAGATATGGTCCAGTCTGCAAGCCAAGCAAGTCATGATTCACCCGCGCCCCCGGCGAGGAGAAGTAGAGATATCAAGCAGAGGACTAATATCGCTTTCAATCTGCTACTTAGGTACTATAGCACCGCATCATTACCAGATGGTATGTGATAGCATGTATAGGATCCCCTACGGAGTGGAAATTGATAAACAAGATAGCTTTAGATGGCGCCTTTGTGAAGACGTTAATCATACTAGGTAGGTAGGTAGGTAGGTAAGTAGGTAGGTAGGTAGGTAAGTAGGTAGGTAGGTAGGTAGGTAGTAGGTAGTAGGTATTTTATGTTGTGCGTTATGTGGCTTGACGGTAGAAGTGAAGTCACTGGTTGATCTTGGTAAAGGACAAACAGATGTAAGAGTTGATTAAGCTGAAATAAAAAAAATAAAAAAAATCGTCTTCTAAGATATTAATTATGATTTAAATATATCAACCATATTTTGGTTATAATCAGATTGAGTGAATCGTATAAGCATCCATACAGATATACCCTACCAAGTACCTCGATTCTCAATAACTAACAACTCGCATTATTTGCCTTGAACTTTCCATCGAACGATTGATTATTCCTACCTCGAGCCGCGACGATGAATACGAAACATGATGCGTCTCCCCAGCTTCACAGCCTTCACAGCCTTCACTCCCTTGACTAATTTTCTCAAACTGACATAGTACAGCTCTCGAGCCCAGTAACAGTATCCCCTACAACCATTCGATAAGTCATCTTCGGAATCCCAGACAGCAGCTCGGGGCCTCGGGCTCATGGCATACTTTCTCTTTCTTTTGAGCCTCAAGTTGTATCCGACAGTTGACGCCTCATTGGCGGTAGACTGTGCCCAAGTCCCTGGGCCAGATCACGTAGCACAATCATAGTTGCAGATTCTTTGGGCTAAAGGCATTCATTCATTCATTCATTCAATATCAATCTCGATAAAAAATACTACATCAAACCAGCCAATACAGATCCATTTCCCATATTCCCAAACATCCTCATTCATCCTCATTCATCCCCACCCCCCAAAGCCCCCAGAACCTCCTCCGCAGACCCAAGCCTCGCATCCCAACACCCCTCAATAGCCTGCGCAGCCCTCCCATCCAGCCCCTTCAAATCCGGCCACTCCCCCCTCCCAAACCTCTCCGCCAAAATCTTAACCCAAGCGTCCCGCTCCTCGGTATCCATATACGGCTCCGCCATCTTCTGGGCATGCGGAAACAATCCCGTCACCAAATAATACATGACACTGCCCAGCGCAAATATATCCACCGCCGGGTTACAAATTTCATGATGCGTGAGATCACCTTGATGAAGCCGAGGATCGTAGAATCCCTGATCCAGAGAACATGTGACGCGGGGATTGATAGCAGCACAATATGCGGAGCTGAAATCGGAGAGAAGGAGGTCAAGATTGGCGTCGAGGCAAAAGTTTTGGGGGTGGAGATGGTTGTGGATGACGCCTTTCGAATGAATGTATACCAGGGCCTCTGCAGCCTGTCGACACCATTTAATACGTAGTGTTTCGTCGATATGTCTGTGCTTTTCAATATAACGGAGTACATCTCCGTTACTTGCTGTTGTGAATTTGATACTGTGGGTTGAGGTAATGACACCGCGGAACCTGGATGGGGTTAGTGAGGTTTCTGATGATTGGTGATGGAGGTCAGATGTCTTACTCCACTATCCTCGGATGGGCCCCTAGTAACTCTAGAATGGCAATCTCGTCAGCCCAATCTTGTAATCTGTATTTTTTAAGGTCGCCATGGTCCCCAAACGAGAGACTCTTGATGATACAGCCGGGTTCGGTTTGTGAATTGGTGATTGTGGAACTGCAGACATAGCCAGTGAGATCATCTGGATCGGACTAAAGATAGAAGTTAGAGTTATAGGATTTGGGGGGATAGAATATGNNNNGCACGCCATGAGGAGGAGATGCGGATGGAACTGTGTTCATGATTGTTGTGATTATGAATGAGGGGGCGGGGTACGTTAAATATTGAGTAGATGGAGATGGAATGAATTTACGGAAATCAAATGGGCTCGTACAGAGGTATAAGTATAGGGATGAAATTCTTGATTACGAGTAGTCAAATTTGACAAACGCACCGAGACAATCCTTAGAGCATACCCCTCACTCAGTGACACACCAGTATCTAGACGGGCGCAACGGCTGCCATATGGCAACCCGCATGTTGAGGCGGTTTCACATTTCCAGCAAACGCGCGCTGATTTGCCGGGAGTGTAGGGCTTCCATAAAAACAACTATATGGATGATTTGGGTAGAAGATTATTGGGTGCATAGCTGTACTGCATGCCTACCATCCCTTTCACCGTGTAGAAGTAGTTTTTTAAGAGGCTTGAAAAATCGATGTTTGCATTACTGTTATTTGAGGGGATTTTCAATGGTTATATACCCTTTTGAGTTACCGTCAGCCTCAAATATAATTTCTATCTCGTAGCTCAAATGTAGCATTTAGAAAATTAATCAAGAGATCTTTTCAACTGAAAAGGAATGGATACCAAATTTTATTTTCTCTCCACTTGCATTAACACTAGTCTCTTGAAAAAACCATCACTACATGGTAGAAGGGATAAACTCAGACTTCAATCGGTCTAAAGTCAAGTTTCCTAAAAAGGGGAACCCCTCCCCTCCCCTCTAGAATTGAAGACCAAATCAAACTTTGTAAAAGCGCAAAAGGAAAAAGTACTTCGATATACTATTGCTTGATGTGATTCAACTATTTGTCATATCTTAATCAAAGGGTATCCTCCTTAATCCTTCATTCCCCATTCTCTTCTTCATTTCTTGGCCCGCCGCAACACTACTCGGAACCTTGATTCCACAACAATCACCCCAACTATTCATTTGATGAACATGTCTCATCCCATCGTGCATAACCACTACTTCTCCTCCCTCCGCATCATCTTCTTCATTGGGAACTCCGAATTCTTCTTCTGTGCTCATACCATCCTCAGCCGGTATCAATGATCCAAAGAGGAAATGTTGCATAACAGGTAATTTTTTGAGAACCTCGGCCACAAACATTCTTCTCATGCCATCTTCAACCTTTGTCCAATTTTTCGCTGAGGATATATCGTCTAACATTGGGCTGTGCCACCGCAGTCCCTCGACATTCTTCACGCTGTTAACAAAATTGACTTGTCCCAGGTATAAGTATTCGTTGCCATATTCTTCCAGTATAAGATTTTGATGAATCGACAATGGACGGATGTAAGGGTGGTGTAGAAGTTGAGAAGCGCCAAATAGGAAAGGAAGAAATTGGTAATCATCTAGTCCCCATACTCCATGCGAGCCTGCTGGTTCTAGATAATATGTTTTCTGTATAATCCTCATGAGATCCAAATATCGAGTAAAGACTTTCAAGACCAGCGGACGAAAATCTTGACGAGTCACTATGCCAAGTTGATAGAGACACAATAACCATATCATAAAGTTCAATTCATGTCCCGAACCATAATCTATTCTCGTGCGGTTTCCAAAAGATTGTAGAAAGTATGTAGAGACTTCAGTGATGGCTTCTTCGGATGAAACGCCCAATTGTTTGTGCCATCCACTGTGCTCTTTTGAAGCTAAATCGAGGAAATCGCGGAAACCTTTATTTCCAAATCTTGAATCACCTTGTTCTTCCGGTGGACTTCTTTGTACCACATCTTCAACTTTGTCTAATATTTCGAGTATATTCGTAACGGTGGAGCCAAGGTCGCTATTGGTAATCGCTGAGACTGGTGTATCGATGACTGAATCTGTCAGACCAAAAACAAATGCTAACAGCAGTTTGTAAGTAGGAGAATTGAGAAAGAGATCATGATCTTGGGGTGATAGGATTCGTCTTGTAGGCTTGCAGAATTTTAAGTTTGATTGTTCAGGAGGAGATGGGAGATCTGGAGTTTCGGGAACGGGAAGAGGATTCGATGGTGGACTTCGTTTTTTTCGAGGTTCTAGTTTTGGAAGACGATCTCGAAGGTTTGGTATACCTGCAGTAGGTTTAGTTTCTAATGTTTGAATATTTTTCGTTGTTGAAGGCATATTTTGTGAATGCTTGATATTCCAGGTTGTTGTTGTTGTTGTTGTTGTTGATCACAGAATAAAGGAAGTTAGGAAGTTAAGTGGCATAGCATAGCATGGCATGGCACGACAATGGAAGACCGGACAGGTACCCCACGCACGATACAGTTACGGCAACTTCAGGCTATTCCTAAGTAGTGTTTAGCGCTTATCACGATAACGATAACAAAAAATTCCATCAACTGGGCGAGTACAAATGCAAATGCAAATGCAAATGCATTATTGAAGCTCTACAAGTTATTACTCAAGCTCTACTCAAGCTCTGGAAGATTTCAATCGCAATCACAATCGCAATCTCAATCTCAATCTCAATCAAGTTCATCTTAACCTCTATATTCTTTCCTCCCTCCTCCCTCCCCATACAGTACAAAATGATCAGCTCAACTGAACCCACAGCTTTACTCTCACCTCTTCCTAGAGCAGATGGTTCTGCCAGTTTCTCACAGAATGGTTATACTGTTATTGGCGCTGTTAACGGACCCATCGAAGTTCAGAGACGTGATGAATTACCAGAAGAAGCGGCTATAGATGTTATAGTGAGACCAGCTGCTGGTGTTGGAGGCGCGTATATCTGAGTAATACTGTTTGATTGACGTGTTTGGAACTAATTTTGTCTTAGGTACCCGTGAGAGACATCTTGAAGCAATCCTTCAATCTTCTTTACGTCAAATAATTCTCATCCACAATTTTCCACGAACCCTTATTCAGGTCACTTTACAAATCACAAGTACACCGGAGAATGATACTGCTTGGTCAAAACTTGTACAGGCCAGCTCAGTAAGCTTATCTTGATCTTACTCTATAATTAACTTATTAATGATCACTCAGAACCTTCCCCTGCTTCCAGCCCTCCTTCAAACATCGGTTCTGACCTTATTATCCGCTTCTATACCGTTATCGATGATCATGACATCGGTATTACTTGCCTTGAAGAATAATGAGACGGACACAACTATAATAGAAAATCCTACCCCTCTCCAATGCCAAGATGCGGCTTCAGTCCATGTATTAGCATTTACATCACATGGGGAACTGCTGGTCTCTGAGAGTGAGGGAAGCTTCGATATGGATGAGTGGGAGGACATATACGAGCATGCAAAGGGCTTATGCTGCAGAGGTCATGGATTGACTGAGGATGATATCATGCATGAAGATGGGCTTGACAATGAGGCTAATTCAAGCCTCATGATGTTCGTAAAATCAACCGTTCAAGAAAAGGTCACTACCGACCTCCATTGGAAAGGTTGAAAACTTCCTATCAGGTTTACCGCTGTCGACTAAACGTGGTTGTCGTAATGGGGTTTCGTCCTGGGTACGGGAATACCCACATGTGAAGATGCATACGAAGACTGGGGCCGCATATCTCAAAGAATTATGAACGCGATCTGAGATGGGACCAAAGGCATTTCTTCTGGGTACCAATTATTATGAGAGAGATATGGATAAACAATCTTGTCCGAGGCATGAAAAGTAGTTGTACATCGGGTATCTGATACAATATGTCTAGGTCCCCGAGTACCCTTGGACGTTTCATCCTCCGCCGACCATCCCCGAAAGAGCTAGTAAATTCAAAATGTTTTCTGGAGACAATTAATACGATAAGGAAGCTTAAGAATTGCTCGATCACGATTTCAACTGTTGCGGAGGCAAATTTGGACTTTTTTGACGATATTTTCCGAGCCGCAAGGTGATTAGATGAAATCTATTATATACCTACTCATCCTTGGCAATATTGAGCAATTATCGCTAGGGAATTCAACAACATATGGGACACGCCTTCAATCTCATCTTGCCACTGGCCCAAATATTTTGTGATATCAAACAACATGCTTGTATCTTCGTACCTTTGATGTTCCTAATTTTGCGGGTTTACTATGCTTGACGCTGACTTTGGACCATGGCTGAAAACGCTAGCTTGATGATCCTTTTGAGATTCAAAACTCGCCTCCAAATTTGAAGATCATAGTGGAGAACGCTGTGGCAGCTGTGACGGACGGGAAAGTCTAGCATACCGATGGATAGCATTGGAAGGCAAAGCAGCAAAGATATTGATGTATCGTGACCCGATTAATTGACTATCTTCATATAGAAAGGGATGTCCTGTCCGTGAGTATCTCTTCCCTTCTCTTCTCTCTCTAGTCTTCGCTATCAGACCAATCTATCATTTCTAATTCTCAACTTCTTTTGCAAAGCTCCGGTAGCTTCTGCTCTTTTTTTGTTTGCCTTGATTTTTCAGTCTTTTTTTTTAAGCCGTTGTATTTTTGCACTCACATTATTTAATATTGCATCGATTCATAACTCTTTCGTTTCTCAGATATCTTAATCTTCATTCGTTGTCGTTTCTCCTCATATTTTGATTTCGTTCTCCTGTGCTGCACACCGAATCACTATCGCCTCCTGGAACAATATCACCAAGAAGGTCACAACGAGCCGTCGAGACGTAGGACATATCACAAAAGAAGCTCTCAGATCTCAGAAACCTTCAGTTCGCTTACTATAGCTATGTGAGTCTATTAATTCATTTGTGGAGATAAGACGGGACACTAGATTGATATCCATGAATATTCTATGTGTGGGGTAGCACAATATTGAAGATTGAGGCAGTTCAGGATTGGTGGAAAGATTAATTGAGGGGTTAATATGGACTTTGTAATTGGAGAAGGCTGACCTTTGATCATAGTTGACGACCAAATATTGATCAATATCTTTACCCTTGGCAAGATTTGTGCTACTCGACATCACTTTGTGGCATCTTACTACTGCAGGAGCATATTTTGCATCTTTGATTGATTGACCAATTGAAGGAATCAAGTTCGAATTCAGAAATCACACGGCGAGATATAATTCTTGTAATATATCATCCCCCATCTTCAAGATACACCCACGTGTTACCTCCGCTGTATCCGAAATCAACTTCTTTACGAAAGACAACCCTGATTGTTTGCTTCTTTCATCAATCCATCCACCAGTCTGTGCTACGGAAGAGACTCGAATCCACTGAAAGTAAGCAGTCAATTCCTTTATACTATATTTCAAACCCCTCTTCAGCCCCTCTTGTGCATTGTTCCCTCTTTTTAGAACGGAAAGAAGAAACAGAAGGAGTATCTTGTTATTCATCTACTCAAGGTCCCTCAAACTCCTTCAAGAATTCGATTATCTATTATCGATTAACTTACTCATCCAATCGATATTAACCTTGGAATAGTTCAATTTGTATCCTTGTCTTGTTCAGTCATTACTTTGGGTATTTCTCGGATTTATGACAAATTAGTCCTAACTCCCGATCTCCGATTAGAAAAACAAAAGACTAAACCAAGAACAATTGGCTCATCATCATCATCCGCAATGTCCGACATTCGCTCTCCAACTTCGATTCATCCTGCTCTTACTAAGCCCCACCATCTCTCACAACCATTACCATCTCAAACCGCATTTGATGAAGTTGTTACACCTTCAGCTACGACACAATCCTTTTTGGGATCCAATGGCGTAATCCCGAAGTTTAATACTGGGGACGATCTCCGGCGCGAACAGGGTGTACAATTTGCTTCTTTGAATGCGATTAAAACCAGCTTTCCAGATAATGATTCAACCGAGTCATCTACTGAAGCATCTACCACTTTTTCTGCTGCCACAACTGTAGGAAGTGACTCTGCTTCTGTTCCGTCATCACCAGTTTTCCCTACTCGGGCTTCCCGGCCTCTTCATAATCATTGCAAGAACGCCCTATCCGTCGACGCTATACCCCGCCAGACTATTTTGAAAGCATTGGCTTCTTCGAAACGAGTACACAATCCACAGAACCTTTCTTTAGCAAACATGAAATCACCACCCGCGGATAGACCGGTGACTGCCTCGTCGCAGAAACTTAGTGCGGCATTGTCGGATTTGGCACAACGAAATACCCCTTCCACGGCTCGATTCCCATCGTTACAATCCCCATGCTTCTACCATCAACGATTCGACGATGCTGTTAATATTGATAAGGTTCTTGAAGAGATCAACGGAGACGAATCGATGTCGCATTCTCGACTCATGGCAACGGCTACAGGTGTGCGAGAAGTTTCTAAGCAATTACAAAGACGTCCAATCAAGAGAGCCGTGCGCAATGTTATGATTGTTACGAAGGCTAGAGACAATCAGTTGGTACATTTGACCAAGGACTTGGCGCTTTGGCTCATGAGCACTCCAAGATATGGTTCTGACCTTGGTGTTAATGTTTATGTTGATGCGAAATTGCGCAACTCGAAGCGTTTTGGAGCAGCAGCATTGATTGAAGCTCAACCTCGATTTCAACATCTCTTGAAATATTGGTCACCAGATCTTTGCTGGAGTCAACCGGAGAAATTCGATCTTGTCCTCACTCTGGGTGGTGATGGTACTGTCTTATTTACTTCTTGGCTCTTCCAACGCGTCGTTCCACCAATTTTATCCTTCAGTCTCGGTAGTCTAGGCTTTTTGACTGGATTCGAATATGATCGCTTCAAGGAACACTTAAACAAAGTTATGGGAGAGGAAGGTATGCGAGTTAATCTTCGTATGCGCTTCACTTGTACAATCTATCGGGATGGAAAAGAACAAGGTCAGGATGCGGTAGAAGCCGAACAATTTGAGGTTCTTAACGAACTCGTTATCGACCGAGGACCATCTTCTTACATCTCTAACCTCGAGTTATATGGTGATAATGAGCTTTTAACCGTCGTTCAAGCCGATGGATGTATCTTCTCAACCCCTACTGGTTCAACCGCATACTCATTATCCGCTGGTGGATCACTTGTCCACCCCGATATCCCTGCCATCCTCCTCACACCAATCTGCCCCCATACTCTTTCCTTCCGCCCCATGATCCTCTCGGATACCCTTTTACTCCGCGTATCCATTCCACGTAACTCCAGAGCTACGGCCTATTGCTCCTTCGACGGAAAAGGACGTGTGGAGTTGAAGCAAGGTGATCATGTCACCATTGCCGCCTCCCAATATCCATTCCCCACCGTCGTCAGTTCCCCCTCGGAATGGTTCGACAGTGTATCCCGAACCCTTCGATGGAATACTCGTGGCGCCATGCAGAAAGCCTGGGACGGTAGCGAAGAGAGTGAAGAACAGGAAGTCGAATGGGATATCGATACCGATTCGGCCTGCTACGGTAGCGAAGATAGTAGTCTCAGCGCAAGTCCTTTGAGACGTCAGATGAGCATGCTCGGCATGTAATCTCCTGTGTCTTGTGGGGTGAAACTGGAATGGTTCTTTTGGTATGCGCGGCTTGTATTTCGTGACAAGATCAATACTACATACATTTTTGTATTATTTAATACTTTTTTCTTATATCCCATCCGAGATCAATCATATTTGATGCGGAGATTTTTACTCTTAGACGGGTCGTTGGGTTTTGCACATTAGGCGAATGGGGCGCGAATGGGCGTCGAAGATTTAGAGAGACTTGATATGGGTACGGAATGCTTGGGAATTTAGATGGTAGTTGCTATTTTAGATAGTGATGCTTTAGATACGAATATCATGACTTTGCTGGCCAGTCTATTAGCTGATGAATTACGTTTTTGTATTTTTTTGGAATAATATTATATGATGCTTTTTATTGTTGTTTGTTTGTGAGATGTGTGATTAAATAAGTGAGGAGTTTATTTTGAGTGATTTATTTGAACTTTAGATATTTCCCTGGCTATCTTCTTCTTTTGCTTTCTCTTATTCTTTCCTCCTTCCCCTTTCCTCCTCCTCATGTTTCCCTTTCTATTGTTTTTTTCTTGTTCTGGTTTGGATATTCTTTT
>NGKG01000021.1:553321-593981 GCA_002162505.1 Myriosclerotinia scirpicola | reverse complement strand
GGCTACACCCCAACTTTTTAACATAAACATCCATAAACATGATGACATCCGCATGAGAACGAACATACATGAATCAACGAGCACCTGGGCATATGATATTCTCCATTTTCGCTTCTTCAAAACATTAATTCAAACTTTAACTTTTATTTAAGAAAGAGAAATAAATCTATCTATTCAGCTTCTCTTCCCTTTCCATTCATCCCTCCATCCATTCATCCATCCATCCATCCTTCCTTCCTTCCTTCCTTCCATCCGTTCACCCCTCCATTCTTCATTCGTTTGCGCTGGTATCGCGACACAATACAATACATTCATCAGTCAAGTCAGTCAATCAGTGCTGGGTACATCAAAACAATATACAACATACAACATACAACAACGCCTCAAACAATATTGGCTTACACTTCAATCTTGATTGCCTACATCAACCACCGGAAGGAGGCACGTTAAGATTTAAATAATCAATCTCATCATTTCGCCTACCATTACAACAAATAAGAAGTCACCCGAAATATTATCTTACATATTTATCACCACCACCCAGAGTACAGAGTACCAAATTACATTCACCAAAACAGCCATTCCATGCCGTTATTGGGTCCTCACAAAAGGTCGCATTAATCATGGAACCTGTGCCTGAACTCCACTCCCTGGAGGAATTTAGAGCTTCTCCAGTACCACGATTACGATTACAAGAATCGGCTCTTTACGATAGTCAAACTCCAATCAAAGATCGAGAACAATCCAGCAGACCTCCAACTCTTCGAAGAACTACAGAACCAATCCCTCAATCTCCCCGCTCCCCAGTATGGTCATCCCCTGTTACTCCCTCAATCCCTTTTCGACCCCGAAATACTTCACCATATGCTCGAGGTCACTTTAGATCAAGATCAAACGGCAGTGCTCTTGCACCTCCAATGTCGCGAGCTCAATCACTTCCAGGCGTAAATGGTGCCGGTCATCTACTTATGTCTCCGCAAAGATCTGCGAGTCCCTTGGGCTCACCAGCTAGAGTTCGCATACCCAGAAAACCAGCAGATGAAGTTTTTCCTGGATTTCCGAATCGTGCTTTGATTAATATCAGTGAGGGTGGTCAGCCACTCATAGATGAAGATACTTCCAAAATTTCGGATCGGAGTGCTTCCCCAATCTTAGGTATAACTTCAACCAGTAGTTATTCACGATTACGAAGACCAGGTTCCCCTTTACGACATCTTGCACCGGGAAGTCCTTTCACTGGTGGCACAACACCTACGACACCATCTTCCTCGACTTCATCCCCTTCATACCATACAACGAAATTCAGCGAATCTTACCTCACCTCCAATGGTTCCTCCAGTTCATTGTATTACCCTACTTCATACGCATCTTCGTCCGTTCCTTCCACACCTACATCTACCAGATCTCGAAGTCCGAGTATATCTAGCTTGGAAACAATACCTGATACGCCAGATGCAGAAGAAGCTGCTTTGGAAGCAGAGAAGATTGCTCAGTTGAAAGCTGAAGCAGATGCCGCGGATGGAGTAGAAGGTGAGGATGCCAAATCAAGAGGACTTGACACTTCTGGGGGTCGTGGTCGGATTTTGGGAGGGTTTGGTTCACGAGATAAGAGAAAACGATGGAGTGTTTGCGGTGCGGAAAGAAGAGGCGATTTGAATCTAGATACTATCTGGGAGGATTGAGATTGATAAACCACGATACCACGATCACTCACGAATGGCCTTATGAGAGTTTTTGATTTGATGAGATGATTATGATCAGAAGAAATCAGTTGTTGATGGGATGCGCTGTTCAAATTACACGGCTTTACGGCTTCAGTACAAAATTCCGATTCGTCCCTGTTGTACTCCACAGTCAAATGATCTGGATCGACATATCTGGAAAATTGAAATACTGAAAGTTCTCTCAGTATCTTCCCTTGCTCACACATTATTGTACGATACCCCTTCAGCATTTTTGGGGGAACGGGGTTCATTTCCCGAGGAGCATTATATTTGGAGTATTGGGGTTTGGAAGCATTGCAAAGGATATTTGATATTTCCTAAACTGTAAATAGGAACAATGCAAGTGGCATAATAGATTGAATGACAATCAGATGAGCTACCACCAAAGGGCGAAAAATGATTTGCCTGTGTTTGTGTATGTAAGTGAAATTGTTCTTGCCTTGCTTCGGTAAATTTGTGCATCCCTTACGCATGAAACCCCTTGTATGATATTGTTCCCCTCACCTCGACAAGATGTATGGATCTTGGTAGCTAGCAAGGTGAGAAGATTGAGAATATAGCTTCGGACGATGGTTATAAAGTGATGAGGATATCACATCCTTTTGAGAAGTGGAAAGTAGGTAGTCTTTTCTCTCTATTTTACCTAGTCGCTCATTTTTTGTTCTCCTGTCTCGTCATCATTGACTTGATTTGATCGTTCGTCCTTCCCTAATTACTTGTTCATTCGGCTGAGTACCTGCTCGTCGGTTTACTGGCTCACTGGTTCACTGGCTCACTGGCTCGCAAGTTTTTGTCATTTTTTTAACAATTTTCATTTCGAATCCAAATCCAAGTCACAATGCAGCTCCTCACTGTAGTCGGCGCCATGGCCGTATTAACAAACGTTGTCTCGGCGATTCCTCAGCCCAATGAGAAAGTCGTATGTCTATCTTTCTTTCTTTCTTTCTTTCTTTCTTTCTTTCTTTCTCTCCAATTCCGAGGATTTGTGGTACTGTATACTGTATACTGACATTCCCTTGCCTTAGCAGCAAATGCAAGAAAAGAGATGGAATTGGCCATGGAATCATGGTCATGGTCATGGGGGGGGAGGGGGAGGAGGATGGGGTAATGATGATGATGATGACGACGACGACAACGATGATGAGAACGACGATGACGATGATCCGGCGGCATCGACTCACTCTCTCTTATCTTTTACCCATCCCCATCTTAGGGCCGAGGAGACGGGATCAAGTTCGGTTGCTCTTTCCACGGCACTTTCGAGTTCCTCGCTTGTCATTTCTCCTGCTACGGATTTCTTGCATTCTTCGCTTTCTACGAGCCCGCGTCTCCTGTCAAGTAGTTTGTCGATTGTGGTCGCAACTGTCACGGATCCTATCTTGTCATCGATATCATCGGTTATAATCACATCATCAACACCCACACCCCTCGAAGCCCCCATCTCGGGACCTCCACCCCAAGAATCTCCTGAACCCATCAACGCCATCGCAGCCGCAGCAGCCGCATCCGCGAGTCCTCTCGATGTAACTCCCATCCTTGATGAATGCCATGCAAACCCCACTATCATCATTACCATTACCGAAAGCCTCACGAGCACGGAGTGGATTACCGGTATCGATGGCGCCAGTTTCACCACCACTATACCCGCACCCGCACCCGCACCACTGCGTGCTAATGGCACGATTTCTCCTGGGTCTGTTGTATCTGTAATCTCGGGTTCGTCTGGAGTACTCACGGAGGGGGGAAATGCGACGGGGATTTGGACCGTGGCGCCGGTGATGACGGCGGCGGGTGTGGCGGGTGTTAGTAGGGGTGGGACGACGGTTTTAAGGGTTAATAGTAGTTCGGTGGAGAGGGGGGTGGCTTCTTTGGTTGCTTCTTCTTCGGCTTCGGCTTCGGCTTCGGCTTCGGCTTCGGCTTCTGTTTTCTCGGGGTTTAATGCTACTTCTTCGTCTTTGTCTTCGTCTTCTTCGTTTTCTTCGACCCTGAAATCGAATTCAACATCAACGTTAACGTCAACGTTGAATTCAACATTAGAATCCTCAACGAGGGGAATAAGTTCTTTTATTGCTTCGGCCTCTATTTTCTCTATTTCTAACACTTCTTCTTCCTCTTCTTCCTATTCCTCTTCTTCCTCTACTACTTTAAAACCAAATTCAACATCAACATCAACATCAACATCAACATCAACATCAACATCAACATTAGAATCCTCAACGAGGGGAATAAGTTCTCTTGTTGCTTCTTCTTCTTCTTCTATTTTCTCTATTTCTAACGCTACTTCTTCCTATTCCTCTTCTTCCTCTTCTTCGTTTTCTTCTACCCTGAAATCGAATTTAACGTCAATTTCAACATCAACACGGGAATCCGCAATGGAGGAATCGACATCTACTACTTTACTGTTTTCTACAACTACACTTCCTTATACTTTATCTGCGGCTTTATCCACGAGTTTGAGTTTGATATCTAGTTCTGGTTCGAGTTTGAGTTTGAGTTTGAGTTCTAGTTTGAGTTCAAGTCCAACCTCAACCTCAACCTCAACCTCAACCCCAACCTCAACCTCAACCCCAACATCAACAATAGAAGCAACCCCCATCTCAACCGGAACAACCGATCTCCACCCCAGCACCACCATCTCATTCACAACCACAGTAACCACGGTCCAAATTAGCGGCACCCCTAATCCATCAGCCGTTCATTGCGGATTACATGGCTTACCCGTCGGCGATTTCTTCTTGGCCGAGTTTGTCGAGGATAAGGCCGGCGTCGATGTTACCTTGAAAGGGTGTTGGGAGTTTTGTAAAGTGAGTTTGGGGGTTTCTTTTTTTTTTTCTTTGAGGGGGGGCCTTCACGTGCTTAATCTATTCATCATATACACTTGAAATGAATGACGCTCCGCTGGCCCTCCGGGGGCCACTGCCGTGGAGGCAGACTAGGATCTCCTTCTCTCCCCCTCCCATTCCCCAAACTTCCCCCCTCACACACACACCACACTAACCCCACCCTAGGGCATATACGGCATCGACCGCGGCTGCGTCTCCTACACCTATTACCCCGAGCCCGGCACCGGCGCTCCCCGATGCGCTCTCTTTGGTGGCAGCGTGGCGCAGAGTTTGGATAGCATTGTGCCGGGGGTCCCGGATGTATGGTTTGATTTGGAGTGTGGGGATCCTACGTTGGTTTTATAGGAGAAGAGGGAGGTGGGAAGGTGGGAAGGTGGGAAGGTGGAAGGTGGAAGGTGGAAGGCAGGGATGGAGAGCAGAGGAGGAGGGCATGAAAGAAGCACACGTTGAAATACTTCGTAATAATTTCCTATCCTAATATATCATATCATACCCTATCCCATTTATTTTATTCGTCTTTTAACTAGAATTAATATTCATCCGTTAGTCCGCTCGTCTGTTTGTGTTTAAAATAAAGAGTTCATTCATCTCTCCCTCTCTCCCTCTCTCCCTTTCTCCCTTTCTCCCCCCCCCATCTACAGCCCGCCTTCCCAATTACAATCTTTTCCACTCCACAGACTCCACAAACTCCACAGACTTCCCAGACTCCACAAACAATCAAAACCCCCCCCCCAAAAAAGAACCAAAACCAAAAACCAAAAACCACCATTTCAAACACATACCCACCAAATCAACCTCCAATTATGAGACTAAAGAAGGAACCTCCCTTTCTCCCTCTCACATCAACCAACCCCTGAGGTAAAGGATCAACAGATCTAAATGATTCTGCTTACAACTTACGCCGAGTATTTTTCCAAAGCTTATCCTACCTTACCTTACCTTACCTTACCTTCCTTCTACCGAGAAAATGATGAAAGATCAATCTTGAATTTAAAGGAAAATACGAATCATGATAGAATTTCCATTCTTGAACTAACTCTCATTCGAGCTTTGTAAATCAAATAAATGCGTATGAACCTTCGCCATCTAGTGACGACAGTACATGCGAATGCGAGAAGGAAGTGTAAAGCCCATAGGTCTCTGTTTAGCTGTATTATCAATTCGTTGTAAGATTTACAATCCTATGATATCACTCCTCACCTCACTGCTCATGCGATCTAAGTATGAGGAGCAATCATGGAAAAAAACTGTCGCCCAACAATACGGTATTGTACTGTTCCCTGATATAAGCCTCCCAATACGAGCATCCATCGATGTGTATGTGCTGTCAAACCACCCAAAAGCCAAACGCCAGCATGCAAGTCCACCCCTCACAAAAGAAAATCGTGTATCCAACCACGACACCTTCAGTGTGTAACTTGGAATATGTACCAACAGATATCTATTACAAAATATATACTTGAAATATAAAACAAGAACAAATCAAACACCAGCAATCTGCTCATCAACAAGCACATCTGGGTTATTGTTGACTTCTTGCGAGCTTGAACTTTTCCGCGTTGAATCTTCAAGAGAAACTATTTCATGTAAGCAACTATGTATATATACAATTTGGAAAGTGTGAGCATACCATTTGGTCGAATAAACCAACTAAAAGTAAATGCCATTACAAAACATGTCGTCAAGACCAAGAAAACTGTTTGCGGGTATGTGCCAACAGTTTGAGCGTAAATTAGATTAAAAATCGTAGGGCAGACGACCCTTGCCAGCGCATGTAATAAACCTGTGGCCCCAAGAAGTTGTCCTATTTGATCGTGGGGTACATGTTTAGTCAATGCGGATTGTAATGTTGGAGAACCAACACCACCCATCGAAGCCATGATTCCAGATACCACAAACAGTGGACCGCTACGTGTTACTGTAAATCCTAGATATCCTATAATCTCGAAGAGGATGGAAAGGCGGATGACAAAGAGGTCTATCGAATCAGCGCCCGAATGACGTTCTGGAATAGCTAACCCTGATTCTCTGCGCTGCTTATTGCGAGGTAAAGTTCGGATGAGGTAATTGAAAATCGGAAGGAGAACAACAAGGGTGAAAACTCGAGTACTGTTAACAACTGACATGTAAAGACTTGTTTGGGAAGTTGACCATCCAAATTGGAAGCCTGAATAGTAAACAATGACAGTCATAACTCCCATAGCCACACCGAAGATGATAGTATCCACAGTTGCAAGTAAAACAAGATTCGCGCGAACATGTTTAGAGTTTCCTCCACCGGTTGGCCACAAAACATTGAGAGGGGCAAGAGGGTTAGTATTTCTCAATGTTCCCAGCCAAGTATGGTTGGCTGTAAGAAGGCTTTGGGCAGCATGCTTTTCACGAGCGACTTCTTGACGTTTTTGGGTAAGTGATTCTGGTACTACCAAGAGTAAGAAAAGAATGAAGAATGTATGTATACCAAGTGCGACATAGAACACCGTAAGCAAGCTATGAGTTAAGCGTAGTAGTGCCGCAGCAAGTAGAGGACCAAGAGCAATTCCAGAGAACAAACATGCGTGAAAGTAGGCAAAAGCTACCGCTCTTTTCGGAGGTGCAGTACAATCTGCCGCATATGCATGAGTGAGTGCCATGCCCGCAATGAAAGAACCACAAAGTCCATCCAAGACCGCACCAGCAAGGAACCAATGATATGAAACGATATCCGGAAATTTTCCGGCAAGAATAGTAATGATCTCTGTTAAGAAAGCACCTATACTCGTAATCGCGAGGATCTTCTTTCTTCCATTTCGATCAGACCAAGCGCCTAGTACTGGGGACATAATGGCACTGAATATTCCAGTGATAATTGTGATTGCCAATGTAAACTTGGTGACCAACGATTGTACCTCAGGAATTCGACATTGTGGATTATCGTCGCCCAGTATCACAGGGGCGAAGAGGAAGTTTGGATCTTGAGAGGATTTTTCTGCGAGATATGATCGACATATGAGGGTAAGAATAAGATTGAGCTTTGGTACAATGATTCCGCCGACTGCGAGAGCTAAAAGGAAGAAGGGAAATAGAAGCCAGTATACCTGGACAGGTATCGATTAGTATATATTGAACTAATGCGAGTTGTAAAAAACATACAGAAGGTTTATGCCACCATGTTAACCCGGCAAAATCCGCATGTCCTTCCCATAATGTCTCCTCGTTCCCTTCATAACTCTCTCCTTCATGCGCTCCATCATTGACTAGTAAAGGAGATTCCTCAGATCCTGATGGTATAATCGATTTACGACCTTTTGTATGCCTCCTTAGAGAATCTCTCGCCCCCCAAATCCTCGGCGGTTCCTCTTCTCGTTGTTCTTCATGTTCATCCTCCATTGTGGTCATCTTATCGTTCTGTCGCCAGTAAGTAGAAGTTCTCTTGTCGCATCGAGTACTGTAAATTGACCTCGGTCCCGAAGGAATTGATGTTTTTCGAACAGGGATTTCTCGCACATGCGATGTAAATACTGTAGAATATACAAAAAGGAAGGAACAATTGACAATTAACAATTGACTTGAAAGAAGAAATAAAGCAAGTCCAAGCTTATCATCTAATAATCCAACTTGTCCAAGATAGGAAGATCATTAACAAGAAAAGTGGATTTCCTTGGTTCTGGTTCTTTTCGTAGTTGGTGGTAGAGTATCAAAAGTACCCACGACAGCTTCTTTCTAGGTTTCTTCGTACGGATATGATCCAATAATGGCTTTCTTCTCGAAGCCTTTTGCGTGATAAGAATGAATTCTATGAAACCAATCCCCATCTCTCTCCATACCTAATCAAAAGAAGGGAAAGAAAGCATGACGACAACGAATGGACAAGATCTTGACAAGAACTCCGCACTCGAAACGGATCAGGATCCGATTACGAATACTAGGTAGTGGTTTCAAGAATGGAAGGGGATTGATTCACTGATTCAGTAATTGGAATTCCAGCTTTGCTTGATAATCGAATTGATAAACAAGGATGGGGGATGGGGGTGATACAGAATCATACAGTAGGTATGGAATGATGCATCTTTTCCCCCCGTCGGGTCGTACAAGAGCTAACCGCCCTGAATGGTGGCTGATGATGGATGATGGCTGATGGCTGATGGCTGATGATGGATGATGAATGATGGGATTGTATTCTTTGTTCTATGACATGACTTCATTATCGGGGAAAGTCACTCACTCATTTAGCTGGGATATAGTTTTTTTAAAGAGAAAAAATTCATAGCAAAGCTAATTAGATTCTCGTATAGAGAAGTATAAATATCTTCTGTTACTTCTATATCAAAGTTCTAATAACATTGAGTAGTTCCTCATAATTGCCTGCCCTATTTGAATGGTGACGTCTACTCTACCTGGTAAAGTCCCACATCATCTTACACTCTTGGCTGCAGACTGCAGTGAACTGTGAACTGTGAGTCTGACCCGCAGATCGAATAATCAGTAATCAAAATTCGGAATAATTTACACATCCGGTACCGAAGCGGACTTTTGAAACATGTGGATTCCGCTCATATTCGCTTCATAATTGTCTCTAATATCGACTGTTTATAATACATTTTCATAGCATTCATACCCACCCCCCTTTCTTAAGCGGCAAATGTTCTCTCAGGGCCAGCAAAAAACTTTTTAGTCTCTGCGCATTTTTCACTCGTACATCCAGGACATCTCAATCCCATCTGAGTACTACATGTAATCCCACTATCGAGATGAGCTTTAGCAATATCGGCTAATGCTTGAATGAATATGGGTGAACCGTTCAAACTTTCTGATCTCTTGATAGTATCCTTGTGGCCTGACTCTCCAACAACTTCTTCATCTAATTCATAAAGTGTTTCGATATGATCCGAGGTAAATGCGACTGGAATAAGTATAAGATTCGTTTGGCCCTTCTTGACATATTCCTCGACAGTGTCACTTGTTTGAGCTCCTAGCCATGCACTAGGGCCAACTTGTGATTGCCAACAAAGTCGATACGCATGGGAGTGACCTAACCTTTGCATTACAGCGTAGACTGTAGCGGCAACTTCAGCTGGATAAGGATCACCTAGTAAGGGTTAGCGACTTGTTCTCGTTCGTAATCTTCATACACTTACCTCTGTTAACCACAGACATTGGTAAACTGTGAGCTGAGAATAATAATACGACATCCTTTCTGTCCTTTTCCGGATAAGTCGCCAAAGTAGCTTCGATGTTTTGTGCAATAGCTTCAACAAGACCTTGGTGAGCTGGCCATCTATCAATGACACTCCAATCGATTGTTCCATCACTACCATTTGGACTTCCTGCTGCTTTACCCTCAAGTCTTTGCCTCCACTTCCATAACTCGTTCAAACTACTTCCAGTAGTCGAGCAACTGTATTGAGGGTATTGTGTGAACGCTACTGCTCTTCCACCCTTCCCGCCACCAAAACCATCAGCCAACAGCTTATTGTACATCTCTTCGGTCAAAGGATTGGCATATCTGAATGCCACGTAAGGTTTGTGAGGGGCAGTTTCAGGCGACATCTTGTCCAATAACTTGCACATCTCTTCGGCTTGATGTTCTGACCATTTTCGAATTGGGGAACCGCCACCAATGGCCGCATATTGTTTTTGGATCTTAGGCGTACGACGTTTTGAAATAAGAGGGCCAAGATAGTTTTGAAAGCGTCCAAGGGGAATCAAATCGGCATCTGCCTGCGGAGTTTATTGTTAGACCTGAAAGTAATGGCGGGGTTGGGTTAAACATACGAATAATCTACTCAAAAAACCTCCAACTTCATCTGTAGTTTGAGGGCCACCCATATTCATCAGCACCATTGCTGTAGGTCCCCTCCTCCCCGTCGCATCTTGTGTTACCGGTGGTACTGGAGTCGCAAAGGATCTGGATTGTTCTGCGCTGCTTTTTTGCAGTAATGAGGCTGTCGCGGGAGAAGCATTGCTTGTCAGGCGTGAAATCGTAGCTTGCGAAGCTCTTTTTGTGAGCTGTCCTACAGCTTTAGCATTTCTGAAAGACATCTTGTTATCAAAATTAAGTAAAGGAAGAGAGAAAGAAATTATCATTCAATGATTAAATTTACAGAATTAGGTTTTATACTTTTCTCAATTCACCGGAGATTCCTACCTACTCGCATAAAGACAACTTTACCTCCTCTCATCCGATTGCGAAAATATGTACAAGGATTAATATGATGTTTGGATCGACGGAGCTTTCAGAATGCCGATAATTCTTTGAGCCAATCGAATTGGAGAGATTTGGAATGGTAGTTATATCACGTGCTTACGTATCTAGCGTCTTAGAAGCTTGCTCCACCTTCGCGCCTCAACGCGTCTGCCTGATTGTGTGAACGTTTCAATCAACTCAACTCAACTCAACTCAATCCATCATCTCTCTCGACTGTATCTCTCTGCTCAACACTCACTCTTTCACTCACATATACACAATCCTCATATCTATTGAATAAGATAAACAATCATGGTAGATTACGAAACATGGCAACGCGAAAAGGTGGAAGAGGAAGAGGAAGAAGAAGAGGAAGCCGACGAAATCGTAAGAATATTATACCTCGTTTTATTTCCAATCCATCCCAATAATAATCCATCACTAGGACTATCGCACACAAAAAGATGCTGTTCTTTTCGTCATTGATGTCAGCGAATCGATGCTTACTCCTCCTCCCCCTTCCAATTCCAAGAAAGCCGACACAGATAGTCCTACACTTGCCGCCCTCAAATGCGCATACATGATTATGCAACAGCGCATCATCTCCAGCCCAAAAGATATGATGGGTATTATGTTATATGGCACTGAGGAAACAAAGTTCAAGGATCAAAGCGGGTTAGATACCTCGGTGTATCCTCACTGTTACCTTCTTACGGACCTTGATATACCTTCCGCAGCCGACGTTAAAGCATTGAAAGAGATTGTTGAGGATGAAGAAGAAGCGAAAAAAGTATTGGTGCCAACGGATGAAGCTTTGGATATGAACAATTTGTTATTTTGTGCGAATCAGATATTCACAACCAGAGCTCCAAATTTTGGATCACGAAGATTATTCATAATAACTGACAAAGATGACCCACATTCTGGTGATAAGTCGCAGCGGTCTTTAGCTGCTGTTCGAGCTAAGGATCTTTACGATATTGGTGTTGTCATTGAACTCTTTCCAATATCGACTCCTGAGCATGAGTTTGATCGCTCTAAATTCTATGATGTATGATTTTACTACTGTTCCGTTGAATTATCACTAATAGTACTAGGATATTATTTATCGTGATCCCCTCGCTGAAGACGCACCCAATGTAGGTCCGAACAGTCTCAAGTCTAATGGTGATGGGTTGTCTTTACTCAATAACCTCATCCTGGACGTCAACTCGAAACAATCAGCCAAAAGATCTCTCTTCTCCAACCTAGCTTTTGAGATTGGACCCAATCTCACGATATCTGTTAATGGATACAATGTTCTGCACAAGCAGACTCCAGCTAGAAGTACATACGTTTGGATGGAAGGAGAAGCCCCTCAAATCCCAGTTTGCGAAACAACGCAAATGGCTGAAGATACATCTCGTGTTATTCAGAAGGGTGAAATCAAAAAGGCCTATAAATTCGGCGGCGCTGAAGTTTGTTTCACGCCCGATGAGCAAAAGCAGTTGAAAGATTTTGGACCTCCTGGACTTCGCATCATTGGTTTCAAACCCCAATCTATGCTACCCTATTGGGCATCCGTTCATAAATCAACATTTATTTATCCAAGTGAAAATGACTTCGTTGGTTCAACTCGAGTCTTCTCAGCTCTCTGGGAGAAACTACTGAAAGATGAAAAATTGGGTCTAGCATGGTATATTGCTCGCAAGAATGCCAACCCAGCCATCGTCGCCATCTTGCCCTCAGCCGAAAAACTCGATCCCGCCACAAACCAACAAATCTTCACTGCGGGTCTCTGGCTCTATCCTCTCCCTTTCGCAGACGATCTCCGCGGCGTAGCAGCACCAACTCCTATTGTAGCCCCCGATAAGTTAATTGACAGCATGCGCGTTATTGTGCAGCAACTACAATTGCCCAAAGCACAATATGATCCTCGAAACTACCCAAACCCAAGCTTGCAATGGCACTACCGCATCCTTCAAGCCATGGCTCTTGAAGAAGAAATCCCCGCAGTCCCGGAGGATAAAACAATACCGAAGTATAGACAAATTGACAAACGATGCGGAGAATATATATCCAAGTGGGGACAAACCCTTGCTTCGGAATTCGAACAATGGAAAGCCCAAAACAAGATTGCAGGAGTCAAAAGAGACCTTGATGATCAAGAAGACGAGAAACCGAAGAAAAAGAAAGTGTTGGTTAAGAGCTCGGCGAAGAAATTGGCGGAGATGGATAAAGAAGAGTTGAGGAATCTGATAACGAATGGGGGGTTGGATAAGTTCAAGGTGTCTGATTTGAAGGAGTTGTTGTTGGGAAAGGGCTTGAATGGGGCAGGAAGGAAGGCGGATTTGATGGAGAGGGTGGAGGAATGGGTGG
The DNA here is from genome assembly GCA_002162505.1 of Myriosclerotinia scirpicola. NCBI lineage: Eukaryota > Fungi > Ascomycota > Leotiomycetes > Helotiales > Sclerotiniaceae > Myriosclerotinia > Myriosclerotinia scirpicola. Next base: position 580,890 of record NGKG01000021.1, on the reverse strand, counting down.
AGAGTAGTTGAGTGGGTGGTTTGAAAGGTGTTTTGATATGTGGTGATTTGAACGCGGAGTTTGGGCGCGATGGCAAGGGAGATTTATGATGCAGGTGGTTTGTACAGATATGAACACCTAAGTCTATGTATACCTGGGTACGATTGCTTGTAGCTTTAGCATAACCTTATCATCTAGGACAAGATGATTAGAATGTGAAATGAGGGAAGTTGCTACAATATGAAATAAAAAACGGGAACCTAGTTAGGAAAGATTCACCACCACCTTCCACCTCATGCCTTCTTCTCATGTCAGCCTCTTCTTTTCTTATAGTGCTTCGACCATGCATATGATCTCCTATCCTCCTCGCGTTGAACACCGCTCCCCTCGACCCATACCTACTCCTACGTCAGGACTGGCCAAAAAAAGGATGAGGTCCTCTTCAGACTCGGTTCTATTCAATGAGCTTTCGTTTATTAGTGGCACTCTCTTCCCGATATTGAGCAAGGGGATGCTGTAAAACATCGTCGGCCGTCATTCGATCGTTTGGAGCCCATTAAAGCATGGCTTTACAGCAGACCACTAGAGATTGAATGGGGTTTTCACCGAGCCACTTTTGAATTGTGCTGAAATCTTTCTCATTCACTTGTCTGCGCGGCATGTTTGGCAATGGACATCCGATAATTTCCAGACCGACCAAGACACAAGCCCAGTAATCAACGCAACGTCCATGATATTTTCCTTCTCGTTGTTCAGGCGCCAAATAAGGTATTGTTCCCGGCCAGTCGTATAGTACCCTGGCTTTGGTTGTCGCAGATCCGAAATCAATGACCTGGGCCATAGGAGGGTCGTAAGATTGCACGGTAAGATTGGCAGGCTTTATATCGCGATGGGCGATGCCTTTGACGTGAAGGAATGCAATCCCCTCAAGAACTTATGTGAAGAGGATAGTGCGAGTTTCCTCGGACGCTTTTGATGCGAGTAAGGAATGGGACGTGATTGTTGATAGTGGACTGAAGAATATGTATTTGTCGATGACATCATTCGGGCCTGGTCTCCAGGTATCACTCAAAATGCTGATAGAAAGTGCCTATTCAGGGTTAACGTAGTGTTGAATATTCAGCTCACCACAAGCGCACCCTTTCGACTTTGCTGCTGACAGGCTCGCGGTGGACTTGAAAGGGTGTTGCTAGGTGTTTCTACTATTGCCGTCAGTCATGATAACTTTAAAGACGCTCACATACATATTTGATGTCAAAAAGGTACTTAGCCATGAGAAACTCCTCGTCTACTTTGCGTAAATTCCTTGGCGTTCGTCAAAGTTCTTTGGCTGCCGCAGCTTTTCCCGTATGGGTATGTGTGACTGCATAAACATGACCAAACGACCCTTTCGATATTGCATTCCTGACTACCCAATCTCCCATCATCTTCTCATTCTCATGTGGAGTGAGCGTCACCAATGGAACTGGATGGCTCAGAACGTGGCTATAGAACGCGGCTAGTTCTACTTGAAATTGCTCATCTTGTTCTGCCGTGCGGGTTGGAAATTTGAGGGTGAAGTAGCGCTCGCCAGTTCCAATTGTATTCCGGTAGGGGATTAATCGCTGCTCTCCCAAGAGCACCTCTCCATTCAGTGTTACCGTCTTGCCGCGCATGCTATCCGCGATCAGAAAAAACCCACCCCCTCCCTTCGCCCAAGCAAAGCGCGCATGTACCCCACCTATCTCACCTCTGCCCTTCCCATCCACATCAAAATTATATCAACAGCTAGATTCCCGAGATTCTTCCTTCCTCTGCCGATCCTCCACCCCAGTGTCGCAAATTCTGGCAGGGTTTCAAGCGAGAAAACAAAGCATCCGGCAAGCTTTGAGGCCTTGGCCGAATTGATACGTATGAATCTGCAATGGTATCCATGGAAAACATCATTGCGATGGCGTGCCAGCCTGGCACTGCCAGATGGTTAAAGGCATCCTTGGCGTCTCCATTCAACGGCCACAGTTCGCCGATCAACCCCGCATCCTCCGTGTGTGTCTCCTCGAATTCTTCGTCATTATAGCAAGTCTCGATCTCTGGGCTGTTAGGAATCGTCGCAATTTCCTCATTTGTGTCAGACTGGCTAGTAGCAAAGGGTTTGTCCATCGTGCGTAGGTAGTTCTCTCAACCGACTTAAAGAGCATATAAGGCCATCGTCGAGATCTCGTCTGATTTATAAAGGGAGTTGGAAAGTGGTTACACTCATTAAGCGCCGAGAGTCTGAGGATTTCACTCCTAGCCAACCAATTTGGGATTCCATGCACACAAGGAAACATTACCTAGGTACCGCATACATAATACATGAACTAAGTGCCTCTACTCGATACCTACCTAGTAGGTAGAGAGAGGTCTTTTCAAGGGATTTCAGATTGTTCATTTGGAATAGGTGAAATAAGTTATTTGCTTCAATTTTGCTAGTGCTTTTTGAGTACATACCTAGTAGTCTTTATCGAGGAGGTTGATGTTGTAGTTGGGTAGATGAAAAAGTCGGCGTTATACCTATCCCGCTAGATAGGTAGCGTGCGTGCCCGTGGAGTCAGGTTGGGTTCATGCTTGCTTAATAAGCTAGCTTATGCTTACTTCGTACAGTAAGGTTAACCTTATTATCTGGGTCACGTCGATCCCCCAGATTAACCCAACCAACCCAACCCAATCTTGGAACCGTTAATAAAACTAACGTCATATCATCCATTCCACCATGGCTCAGGTCTACAACAACCACTTACCTCCAGATAATATATTAAATCTGGTTAATGAGCGACTTCTCAAGCCGACAGACCAGAAGAGAACCAGCAAGCTCGAAAATTACTTCCTGGGCTACAAGGAGTATTTAGAGACCCCGCCATCTCCAACCCTTTCAGAACCAGACCAGTTGTTTTCATACCTCGATGGCAGCTGTACGAATCTCGACGAAGCTCCATATGATCGCAGAGCACCCCCTAAAATCCCCCTAGAGGTGGAATCTCAAGGTAAGCCATGATTGTTCTTCAATACCATCACAACGCTGATCATTTTTACAATCAGCCAATTGTGGCAGGACGAACACCTCAATAAATTTCAAAAATAATTTACAACGCAGAAAAGGAAACCAGAAAACTGAGCGCAAGGGAGGACGAGTATGCAAAACGTTCAAGGCTGGCAGAATTGTGAATGAAAACTCTCAAAGCATTCATCACATGGAAACACGGTCACGCACTGCACAGAAGGCAAGCATTACAAGAGCTAGACAAACGAAGAATGGGGACAGTAGCCTCCACTCCAGGTTAGCACAGTTCGATTAGAAACCTGGAAGTCTACGAAAGACACGCAGCAGGAAGGCAGACGACAGGCTCTGCGCCGACAAAAAATCCTAATCGAGGGCTTCTCTATTTCCTTGCGCCCTCTTAATCCGAGTGGTTACCCCATATTTTATGAAAAACATCAATCAATCCATATCTCACAAATGGTCAATTATACATCCTCAGACTTGTATACTGTAACCCGAGCACTCCTCAAATTTCTGTACAAGTGGATGCAGCGGCAGGATTTCTTCATCGACACGAGCACACACGAGCAAACACCATGGGTGGCAGCAAGGTATTTCACGGTTGATAGACGATATGATTAGAGATGTACCTCACATCTTTGAACTACTAGAGTATGGGTGCATTCTTCATCCGCTACAACTCCTATCTTATTCCTTCAATCAATGACATCTATTAGTTGAATAGTAATGAGACACGAGATATTAAAGTTGAAACTCACCAGGACATCTTTACCTCGCTCATTTCTCTTCCTATATAAAGACTATCGTTCCCATTTCTAAGCTTTTCAAGTCTTAATGTTCAATACAGTATTGGGAAGAGAATGAACGGTAGGAAAACGTAGGAAAGGAGTCATCTTTGAACTCGGGAGAATGGTGATTTGATGTGATGGATAGGTTGAAGAGAGTATAGGGTGAGGGGCGAGGGGCGAGGGGCGAGAAGGTCGATCTACCGTATCTACTGCGGAAGTCTTAAATTGATGATAATAATAGTATAACCAACCATTTTGTCAACAGTCTGAATAAAACCACTATTATTGACATCCATGATTACATCACCTCTATTCACATCATCCGTCACAACAAAACACACCATACTGCACCACTAACATTCATCCACCCATTCACCCATCTACTAATCTAAAAAAACACAGCACAAAATATATCAGAGTAACAATCATTCATCCTTCGTCCTCGCTCCTCGATCCTCGCTCCTCATATACTAGACTCTACACTAATTGCAAATTTTTGTACAACGCTATACAGCGATTAGAGCATCCTTTTTTGCGTTTTCTATATACCGCATTTGAGTCTTTTGTGAAGGGTTTCCGCGCTAGCGAGAGGGAGTATGAGTCGGGTTTTTAAAACAGGGGATTGTAGACGTTCGTTATCGTTTGAATCTTTTGAATTTTAATTATTGAAAGTGCGAAGATCTAAAATATACATGAAATAAAATACCATTCTATATTACTTTATATACTATATACTATATACTATAATTTGAACTATAAAAGCATTCTCATGGTAATTTTATTCAATAGTACCCTACAGATTGTTATTTCGATGGTATCTTGATGTATGTACTTATCGCTAGGAGAAATTGATACAGAGGATAATGGGAACCAGCATCGTGGTGATGAAAAAGCATCCGGGATATCGATACCGTATATACCTATATATATACAAAAGAAGATGACAAATCTATATCAATCAAAACACCCATCCTCTTCCTTCCCCCCCCTCTTATCCTCCCATCCTCTGACCCCCTCACCGAAGCTTCCTACCCCAATATCTAAAAATGATACACCTTCGGCACCCCGGTATAAACAATCTTACTCGTCATAGCCGGAGCCGCGATTGCTGTACGCGATGGCTTGACCGTTTCACTTGTGGCTGTTGGTTTCTTGGAGGAAGAATGGGATTGAGATGGAGATGGAGATGGAGATGAAGTTGTGTGTTTTACACTCGCCACAGCTGAGGCTACCGCTTTAACACTCGTGATTGAAGAAATATGTGCGCTGGAGGTAGAGGTAGAGGTAGCAGGAATCGGGTTGGTCAAAGACACGGATTTGGTAACTCCGGGGATGGAAGAGGTGTGAGAAGCAGATACAGAAACAGAGGTAGAAATAATCTTCGCGTCGCTACTACCGCTGCTTGATTTAACACCCGTAGGTCCCGCGGCCTCAACAAACGTACTACCTCCACCATTCTCAGCTTTCATACCCTTGTTAATTCCCGAGTGAGTTTTGGAAGAAGGTTTGCCGCTAGCAGTAATGGTGGTATAAATCCTGGTCGTGCTTGTTCCGACGATAGTTGTTGTGGTGGAATCAGAAGCCGATGGCTTCACGCTAGGAGTAGATGTCACGCGTGTCTTGGAATTCACATCGCCTGTTCCTGATGGGCCAACTGGTTTTCCTGTATCGGAAGGGGTGGATTTACTTGTGATTGTTTCGCTGGTTTTGATGCTTTCCTTGGTGCTCGATGAAGCTCCAGCTGTTACAACGGCTGTGATAGTAGATGGAAGGTGGGTGACGATTGAAATGTGTACGCTAGTTATATCACTAACCACTGTAGCGGGATATTCGGGGATACCGAAGCCTCTGGTGACAGTTTTCAAAACGGTCGCTATAACAGTTTCGGTGTGGGCGTATTCTTCGCGTTTATTATTCTTTTGAATCTTGGGGTTTTTAGTGAGAATGTTTGGATTAAGTATCGAGATTGGGAGAGTGAAACGTACATTATCTGGAGTGATAGAACCAGGATCCAGTTGATCTGCAGGAGGGATGGTCTTTCTCTTCTGAACACTGGAAATCGCATCTGGAGGTACAGATCCTGGATCTAATTGATCCACTGGTGGAATGGTTTTTCTTTCCTCAAGGTCCCCAAAATCTCTGCTTAAATGTGTGATAGGAATAAGTTTCTCCACCTCTCTCTTCGAGTGCCCAGGGGTAATTGGAACAAGTTTTTCGATATCCCTACCCATAATCGGAACCAAAACTTCCACATCCCCACCATCTCTCTTTAAGTTAGATGGCGAAATAGGAATGAGTTGTTCCAAATCCCTCTTCAGCTGTGTAACCGGAACTAATGTCTCCACATCCCCGATGGCTCTCTTACCAGCTCCTGGAGTCGAAGTGAATGGGATGAGCTGTTCAACATCTGCACCAGTGTTGACTGGGAGTGCTGAGATCTGTTGTGGGTGAGATATTAGTGTTTCTTTTTGGTACGGGTTATTTTGGGGGGTGTTTAGGGGAAGAAAGTGGAAGAAAGGGGGGTCACACCAAATTAGGTAGAGCAATCAGCAATAAAGCTGCCGCTTCTCCCATTGTGAGACGCATTTTGATAAGTTTTGATGTTTTAAGTTGTGGAACTGGACAATATGAGATGAGATAGTGTGTGAATTGCGTGTGTGATTCAATACGTCAAGCTTTAATATGCCCACTCGGCAGAAAGATTGACTTGAAAAACATGAAAGTTGCAGTGAAAATGAATAAATGAAAGAGTGTATATCACAACTTTAGTAAAGAAAGACAATTGCTTCCGCAAGAAAAAGATAACTGCGAAAACACACAGTAGGAAAAAATCAATATGACAATGAACTCTTTTTCGAAAAGAAGCAGGAGGAGAAAAGTGGATTGAAGGGGATATAATATGAACGCCATCAGCAGTATGTAGCCTCATCCACCCATAGAATCAGAAACAAATCAGCTCCCCGTCAGAGCTTACCTCCTTCCAATCATAAATCTCTATGTTAAGCATTATAACTAGTAATCTCCTACCCCAGAACTCCAAATGTCTTTATTTCTTTGGAACATGGGCGGCGGCGATGAGAGTTTGATCCTATATCTTGGCTACCATCATACTTGAGAGCCACATCTTGCGCGACATCTCGCACGAGCTGTATGTCAGAATTATCAATCGGGAAATTAAAGTTATAAGGCACACGCACGATATGTGTTCGGACTGTTGACCATTAATGGATGAGATTGATGCTACAAACCAGGGAAGAATCAATGGAGGAACACTCGAATGACTGTAGAATGAAATGAGGCTTGAGCCTCCAAATCCTTTGCCTTCCCGAGGAGAAATTATATATGCAATCATAAGGATCATGATATTTTGAGTTGGACCTTATTCCTGAAACAAATAATCCGACCATGGGTACAGTTCGTGGCGGTGCATACACAAGGGTATAGCTTTCGTACAAGCTCGATCCAATTCTGTGATATCCAAAAACTGAACTTTCTAGCCTACGTGAAAACCGAAAGAGAATGCTCGATAGATTATATGCTCTTAGAAAGCCTCTATAGTATATTCGAGTGTACTTAGTTGCGAACGGAGCTCGAATTTGGAAGTAAGAAAAGAAAGCCTAGCTTTCCGACCCCTGAATGGAGGATCCATATGCTTATGCCGAAGTATGCCCGACATAGACACATGCTGACTATCAAGAATAGTATCTTATTGACAGTAAGATACGAATGAATAGATGCCTACTTCTTACGGGTATCCATGAAGAAATTATGCATTTGAGATTCATTAATACGTTGTATATACTCTGCTAGTCCCTTCTCAGTTGGTGAGCTTAAAATTCTTTAATTACCGAGTTTGTGATTATTGAGATTCGTTGAAACCCACAAGTATGGTAGGTGACAGCCAACCTTCCAACTTAACCTCATACTAATGTAGAAACTTACTAGAAACAAACGTTTGTTTGTGAAACAATTCCTCGTTCATCCATGAAATTGCTTCCCAAAACACAATCCCCTCTACTTGACTATCGCCAACGTGTACACAGTGATCGCCGAATAGAACAATACTATGCATTGAACACCTAAAAAGTATATAAATGATTTCTTCCCAGTTCAATCTATGGTGGCAAAATTCCCATATATCCAATTTCGAAAATCGCTAAGCGGTAGCGAATATCTAATCATTAGGAAGCCATATATGTTATGAACGAGATGAATGATATCGAGACACCCGTCTTTTAGTATTGCAGATATGTCGAATTCACGATAGACTCTTTCCGGCCTAAAGGATATGGAATATTCAGGCCTCATTAAGACAGGCGTAAGTGATATGTCATGAGAAGCAAAGGCAAGCAGAACGTAAACCAAATCTCTTCCGTCCGTTGCCAATCTCCTACGATTGCTGATAAAAAGTTTCCAGAGAGGTAATAACTTTCCGATTCTCCAATATACTGCTGCAATTTCCATCTGATCAGTCACGAAAACACAGCACTACAAAATAGCACGGCTTTTTCGATCGAGAAACTATAACATAGAAATATGGATCCAATTTCATCGAATTTCATCCGGGAAAACTCGTCAAGTCCACACTGCAAAAATGCACTTTTTGACGCGGATACTTCCTGCACCACCCAGATCCTATCGCACCATTCGCGATATCTAAAAACTAAAGATATTAAATGTCAAAGAGTTGAATCAATATTTCAGTCACTCTAAAGGGTTGTGCATCAAGTGCGCCTGGTTTTGTGATGGCCGAACCCCAGCCTCCCCCGACATAAGAGCTTCAATTGATAGCGAGGAGTCAGGGAAAACTGTTTGCAAGCAATATTTAATCTCGTCTTGGAGCTCTCCAGTTTCTATGGTGAAAAGACTGGTTGACGAAACTTCGGGATCTAATGGCTCTTATAGTAACGTGTCGTTCGACATGTATCCACTTGGTTGATGCTGATGTACTTCGGAGAGCACAGGTGTGTAATTGAAAATATCTGATTTAGACGAGATTGTGAGGAACAGTCAGGTTCTAAAGAAACTTCTTCCTAAGTGAACGTTAGAACCAGGAATGGTGGAAGTAGATGTGAGGCAAAGGCGGCTGGCTGGTTTAGCCACTTTCGACGCTGTTGCCCAGTGGTTTTCTCTGGAGACTTCCAAGATAACATTTAAATTCTTCATGAAGACTTTCTAAAGCCTGAAAGTGTATATTTTCCAATTCTCTTATTGTTGGAAGAGAAGTAATAATCATAGAGTTGATGGTGAAATTCGAGAAACTTATGGATCGGGATAACAATCTCCCGGGCGGTGTGTCACTCTAGCCGGCATTAACCTAATTTTGAGACTAGCGCTTGTAATGATATCTTACTTTTTTGCAAAGCGCAAATTTACCAAATACATTTCAATCATACACACCCAGTTGGTCTATCCGTCATCATGCCAATTTCCAAGAAAGACAGAGTCCGTATAACCTCAATAATGAAACCATGTAAGGCCTCTTAATTAATTTTACCATACAGATTGCTCGTGAGCACAAAAAGGCCGATAAGGAAGGCACCCGCGCCCCGGTCAAGGCAAACGGTCTTCCAGTCAAAGCAGCAGCACCAAAGTCAAAAGTACGCTTTAAAGAATCTCACATCCCTTTACACCCTTAATTTTGTACCTGGGGCTGATTTTCCACGTAGTGCGAGTTCTGCAAGATGGAGTTGGTCAACACGAATAAGGCACAATTGATAAGCCATGCTGGAAAACACGAAGACAAGGGATGGACGAAGGAGAAGTGCTGGCCAAATGATTTCCCTGCGGCTGCATAGATGGCTCGACGAATAAGAATACCGGATCGCGGGAAATGATACCATGAATTCTCGGGGAGTAAGGCGAAATCAGTCATCCTGAGGGCATTGCATATTTCGATGAAGGGTCTATGAGGGAATAAGGGACAGATTTTACGAACCCGAATTTTGGGGTTTCCAAATAGCAATTTCAATAATGGTTCCTCGCAGAAATTGTGCCTTTTGCTCCTGGTGAGTATTAATTAATGCAGTTAGGTGGTTTCAGAATCTTCTTGATATTTGTGAGTCTTTTCTTTTTGGTTTTACATGTTTTATTTCTGAATAGACATGAGTTTTGGTACGTCTACACGGATAGGATAGGGGATATTGAAATGTGGGACATGCAACCATAACAAGTTCATTTCTGCGCTCGCCATTCCTTCGGAAGAAGAAGCCCGCAACGGCAGAAGAGATTTATTTGCCATCCAATCTATGACTTGTTCGCCTACGTCACGACAGTTGCTTGGCCCGATGTTACTGGACATAGATTCATAGCTATGGGATGGGATGGAAAGGGCTGAGAGGGCGTGGCCGCGTGGGAGAATTCAACATGAACAGCTCACTCAAGACAGGGACTACGTGGAATGGTCTGATTTAGTCATTCATAGGTACTGGATTGGTATGAACAAATCATGACGACTCATAGATTCGCTTAGCTTTCGAGATATATGAAACAAGAGCATCCAACGAATCTTCCCACCTTGTGGTATTCAGTGTGACAAGTGATCAATGAACGCGGTTGTATCACCATTGGGATTGCTCTAGCTTCACCTGTACAGGAAGTGTTCAAAACAAATTTTAAATATTATATCGTGGTATCTATTTCTCGTTAAGATTACCTTGAGAATATCAGATAAAGTGCTCAACTTGATATAGTAAATGTAAATACTTACTACTAGGTAGGTACTTCGGCATTAGAAGCCCTGGAGTGCTGAGCTAATTATGAAAGGATGTAGAAGGTACACAGCTTGGCGAGGGGATACACTTCGCTTTGCTAGACTTGCGGTTCAGAGTGTCCTCACATCATTCAAGAATTCAACATGTAATCAACTAATTAACTTTCCATTCAATAATTGCGTGTAATACTGAAGCATCTAGAGGAGTCATGTAAGGAAAACTATCTAAGAAAGCAAATAGGTCAAAGTCAAAGTCAAAGTCAAAGTCAAGGTCAAGTTCAAAGTATTTGTTGCTGTAGCCCTTCTTCTTCTTCTTTTGGTCTTCCCCTGCACGGACCTCAGGATCATTGTCGGCCCGAAGATGTCTTGATCACCCAACTTAATCACCACTCCAGCTGCTCTTGTTGAACTCTTTAAGGAAATATACACAATCTGATTCATACCATGACAACCCAAAGACACTCTATTCATCAAACCATTCTATCAATATCATCTATCAAAGGTTGGTGGCCTCCTTGATAGTATTGATGACCACAACCTTGATCTTTCGAGGCAACGAAAATTGATTTCCCCCTTCTTCTTTGCCCAACAATTATAAAAGGGAAAGGCAACAAGATTGACAGAGGAGCCGATGATATATCAGGCTAGCCATTGTGAAAAGTTGTTGAAAAATTTCAGTTGGCCCGAAGAGAAAAGTTGAAGAGTGTGTTATATGCAAAAGAAAATAAGAACGGCGCCCAGGATATAGAGTGGACCCTCTCACCTATGAACTCTGCATCGAGTTGGTAATCGAGTTTGGGCCAACTATGTATGAAGAAGTCTTGATGCAAGAATCGAGAGTTCATCCACTGAATGTTCCATTCCACTCTACTCTGTTTTGGGGTATTGAGATTCCGAGTGTTGCTATCGACTGGACATGATCCAAAGATCCAATAGATTCGGCGTCTTCATCTTTTTCAGGATCATATTCTCGATCAATAATATTGGAATCATTTTGATAGATTGTTTCATGACGGCTCAACCACGCGTTAGCTTCATCTCGTCTGCCTCTTCTTTCCTCGGCAATTCGAGGAACACGGTCTCTTCGATTGATTTGTTCTGAAGGAGATGCAGCTTGGGCCCGGTAATATGGATTTGGATCGAGTTCTGGAGGAGAATTCAGACTATATGTCTGTGGAGGATCAGGTACTTCGTACAAGCGTTGTGGCGGTGGTGGTCGGCTGCGACGTCGATCTTGACTACCACGGGCAACGATAGTTGTATGAGCTAGAGGACGAGCATAAGGTGACTGGCTATGATGCCGAATGTCGGAGCCATGGGGAAGATAGTTACTCGTAGATGCTGGCTGTGGAGTCATTGACCGAACAGGCTGAATAGTTCTTGGCCGAATGGGTTGCGGGGTCCTTGAGCGTGTTGGTTGCGTAGATCTTGGGTGCACGAGTTCTTGCGGAATATCGTTCTCGGAATAGTGTCTACCTAGCGGTAGTCTCTCGGTCGCACCCCCCCTTCCATACGCCCTAGGATCAAATTGTCCATTATGCATCCCACTAAGGTTTATCGACCGACTAGTACGACTAAGGGCGTTTCTAGATACTGGTCTCTGTTGAGTGGGCGTTGGTAGTCTGGGTGGTTCGTCAAGCAGTCTGTTTACTTTGTCGCCCCTGTATCTTAACTCGGCAAGTCGCGCAAGGATTCGGTCTGCCGTAATGTTAGCATGAAAGAAGGCTTCTTCTGTTCAATATTGCATACCCTCTGCTTCTTCTGTCCTTGTCATACCACCCGTCAAGCGCTGAAATTCCAAGTTTCCATCCAAGGCGTTCGCTGTGATAGTGGTCAGCGATACAGTACCATGATGGGATATTGGACGTCGAAGACTCACCAAGTGTGCGTAGCTCGGCGGCCATTTCTCTAGTATCAGCGCTAAACCTCTTTGCCATCATCAAACGGAACTGTTCCTTTTCATTCTCCCCTTTCAAGGATGAGAAGGTGGTCATTTTGTCGAATTTGCCTTCACTCGCCATTTTCTCAATAACAAAAACCGCAGCGGTATAAAATAACTCTTGTTGAGGGAAACCATGGGCCAACTTTATATGTAGCGCGTTCCGCAGAAAACGTAAGAGATACTCTGGATGCAACCCCGCATTTAGCTTATTTCGCACGTACACGTCCGCCGCTGTCCGGATTTGCTCCACGTTGATTGAGTTGTTGATCTTCGGGATATTGCCACGCTCTTTGAACGGATTGGCTCGACCACACCAATGAAACACTATCGATAATTAGCATATTTGCCATGCAGGAACATGAACGACTTACGCTTGAGCATAAACATTTTGGCTGGGAGTAGTTCAAACGCTTCCTGGAAAGGTCGTACAGGCTCACAGGAAGTATTACAAACCTCCAGGTCGTCTGTTTAAGGAGGCGATATCGTCAAAGTGATGTCGATATCAATGTCGATTGATCTGATACAATGGAATACTTCGGTCATGAAAGGCATCCTAAAGTTAGGGATACTGATTCACCGGCTTCTAGGTCAAATCAGAACCCTATATGGCTTCGCGATATCATTGGCTCGGGACGGTATATTGCATCACGTGATAATATATTTCTTCGCAATCTTAATGAAGATAGTGGTTCAATATGCCGCGAAAAATACTGCGGGAGTAATTTGCTTTGAATTTATCCATTTGACCATATACAACCGTCCCAATATCAGCTTGTGCCTTGCTAAACCCACAGAGAGCATCGAGAATTATCCACAACTTTGTTTTCTCTTGATATCGCAGTGGTTTCTCTCCCAAACAGATCTCCGTCAAAGATCTTCGCAGTAAATTACACAATACAGCCTACCATTATCGATCTTGAAGTGCCTCAATATGGATAATTCCAGACTTGTTTTGCGCCCTAAACAAGGCTCTGCTGGTAAGTAATTATCGATTTAATGCCAACCTCCACTTGAGAGCTTGATAACTAACTCTTTGAAGTCCCTCCAAGACAGGTATCAACTCTCGGTCAATCTCAACTTCCTTCCAATCATGGAAATACCACTAGAGCAATCGACAACCCTGATGGCACCCCAAATCCTGTTGGCGAGCAGAATCAGAGCGTCTCAACACGCAGTGCATATAATAAAAATAACACAGTACACGTCTCTCAACCTCACTCCAACTCTTCCACTGCGGCGGTCAGAAACTCTGCCAGCTTTTATGGAGTGCCTACAGCTTTGGCTTTAGAACATGCTGATCGAAATCTACTTCTTGGTACAGAAGGTAAGCTATAATATTTCGTTGTTTGATAATGAGCATCTGCTAATTATTTTCATTTTAGTCAATTTTGAAAAGCGAGAATACTCCTCACTTAGATGGAGATTTTCCCCAACTTCACCAGGCTTCGAGGGTTCAAGAAGCACACTCACTTGCACCGTTGGAGCTAGATTGCCTATGTCTTCGGTCCCAAAACCAAGTCTACGCGCCGTTTCGGAAGGTAAATCATAACATGTCTTTCTTTATTGATGATCATCTACTGATATTTTTCGTTTTAGGCATTTATCAGGAGACACTTGAATTTACCGAAAACACATTAGAATATGTGGGCTATAATGAGAAATTCCAGCTAGTAACCAAGACATTCCAACCTGATTTGCTAGCCGAATGCATCCTCAGACAGGCCCTTCGCTACCAAACTCCTTTGCCAATCCTTGCCGAATTCTGGTCTGCGAAACTCCGCCAGTATAACCAAAGTCAACGTCAATACGCCGTTGCTTGGGCGGTCTTAAACGTAATTCACAAACAAGACCCGAATCTCGAATCTCGCAAGAAGAAGAGAGAAGAGGACAAGAAGCGGGATGAGATGACGGATTCTTTCCGCAAACATAAGGTCCGTTCCGATACCGAACCTCCAGTGTTGAAATATGCTCCTACTGGCATTACTCAGCTTGAGCATCGAAAAATCGCAACTTTGAAGAAACCGGCGGTCAATCGGGCTTCTTACAACCCTCTTGCTACTGGACAGAGCTTTACAGCCTCGTCCCCAACTCACACTACTTTCGTGGGCGGTAGCCTTTCCTCTGCGCGGATGCCAACATTTGGCCAATCAGGTAGCGGAGTTACTGGCAAGGCTCCTGCTCAGCCCGGTTCTAGCCCTGTGTACAACTTTGCTGCGAATCGACCGGTCCATCACTATGATCCTACACCATGGTTGCAGCAGAAGAAGAATTAACCAATCAGAGGAGAGGTTTTAATGTATTTTCCTGGGATAGCGGTGGGGTATTGGTGGACTTTTCTGATTGGGTGGGATTTTATGGGGAGTTTTATGAGGCATTTACGAGGTTTTCATGGGATATTAGTGCTAGATATGACATGATAGGTTATGATAGGTTATGAATGCAATGAACGGGATTAAGTTTCTTGTTAAATCAATGATTTGACACGTACCGTCTGGTTTTGTGAGAGAGAAGTCTCTTTGTGATTGTGAATGAACACTTTTCATAGATCTCGTCGGGCTTAGAGGGGGAAAAGTTGATGTATTAGTATGAATTTGCAAATATGTTTGGGGTACAGGCTCGAAAGGTTTGATGATGTGGTGGAAGTATGTTTGTGAAATATGTAAGGTGGTATTATCGTCCGACTAGCTTCGGTGATTAGAGTTAGAAGATGTGCAGATTTTTCATACATGAAAGAGATGTTCATGGATAATTTTTGGATAATAACATGTGTGTATATATATACTACGTTAGTACATTATGCATATTAGCATCCTATTATGTTGAGACAGTAAGATGTTATTTGAATCTCTAGTCTTTATTCATAGACTACTTTCATCTTAGAATAATAAGGAGGAGATATATTTATGATTTTTAAACCCTATACATATGTTAAGTTGCATCCGGAATTGTCCGGTAATATGTATAGATGTGAATTTAGAATAGGGGCCTGTAGATAATACTATCTTGACATATTAATATGAAAAGATGATTCATATGTGTTCAATTTCCAAATGTCATTTAGTGTCGTCTATAGGAGTTAGAGGAGAGATAGGTTTAGGGAATTGGGGTTTTGTAAATGAGGCTGGTTTCATCTTGAAGTGCTTAGGGGGGGGGTGTTTTTGTGGAGCTAGGATTTTGTATGTAGATATGAATCTATCTCAAGAAGCTGGAGAACAATTGTATTTGTATTTCTAGCTTTTGATGCAAGTACATGATATCTATGTAGGATATCTGATGATATTTTTGTATTTACATGAAAAGGTTAAGTGCATTTGTATGATTTTCTTGGTATGCTGGAGAGGAGGCTTTTATGTCAGGATATGCTTCTGTAGATGGAGGTGATGTCGTCTTGACGAACTTGGGGGGAATGGGTTTGGATGGAAAGAGGGGATTATGTTTTGGAGTTGTTGTATATTGATCATATGTGATGAGGATGAGGGATTGTACATATAGGGGTTATATATAGTAGTTAGAAATTGTCTGAAGGTGTAGTCTAAATCGTTTAGTAATCTATACATGAATTTGATACAATATACTATTCCATAGTCTGAACAGTGAACACCATATGGTTAGTCATGCTCCAGTTTCATGACAGCCAGACGGTAGCTGGAGGGCAGTCCTTTAGTCCTAACTTTCGGATTATACTTTTTCAATTAGGATTTCTTGATATCAGACTAACTGGTTTAGATTTCTTATTTCATGTTCTCCTTGATACTTCATGCAATCCCATGGAAATTTAGATTAGCAGTTCTGACTGTAGTTTGGACTTTGGGGTAGAAGCTGCTCAAATGTATTGATATTATAAGGTTTTGTACGGGAATTATACACTGGCATTCACACAGCTCTTATACTTACAATGAAGAAGTGTCTGGAAATTCTGCATTGGATTTCAGTGTAGTAGACATGTTGAAACGGGATATATTTGCTACATTTTATTTCTTCCTTTGTTGGGGGTATTCTCTAATTGGCAAAGAATTAGAACACATCATAGGAATAGCACAGTATTCGCAGCGCATACCCTAGAAGTGCTATCAGCTGAAGAGGAAAGACTCTTATACAACAGCAAGGTGGCCCATGAACCAATGCAGATCTTGGCCCAAGTGTTTATGGAACATCAAATAAGAGAGGTGCATTCACATCCCAGTTCTATACAAGGGCATGATTTCGTCTTTGGCCATGCTTGATGATGATTACATATACTTGAATGAATCAATGCCAGCACCCAATGTAGCCCTTTGAACAGCAAATCATAACACTATGTTTGTACAAATAGATCTTGGACATAGGCATGATATCTTCTTGAGATGCTCCCAGGGCTGGAAGTTTTAACAATGAAATTCGAACATACCCTGCCTATCAGCTTTGAGGGACCCGAGACCAATGTCTTTCTGAGGGGCAGATGAGGCAGAGGGGCATTAAGTGTAACTATAGCATTTTAAATGAA
Organism: Myriosclerotinia scirpicola; assembly: GCA_002162505.1. Taxonomy (NCBI): domain Eukaryota; kingdom Fungi; phylum Ascomycota; class Leotiomycetes; order Helotiales; family Sclerotiniaceae; genus Myriosclerotinia; species Myriosclerotinia scirpicola. The sequence goes on along the minus strand of NGKG01000021.1, from coordinate 563,967 downwards.
CACACTATGAGCTTAGAATGATAAGATTCAATTGACAGGAGATGGGATATATACAGATTGGCTCATAGCCACTCTCCTAAATCACGATTGAAAAAGTACGGAGGGATGCGAATCAGCAAACAAAGAAGTTATTTTTTGGTGGTTAGGAACCGAATATAAGGCCATCGTATTAATGTTCAGCTTAGAATATAGAGAGCTTCATAGAAAGTTTGGTCGGCCTCTAGAAATGCGCAGTCGAAGAATTGGAAAGCTTTGAAAGTTACGCCTCCGGGAGCCGCGTAACGTTAGATGGGGGAGCTATCGACTAGATATAGGTTGAATGAGGTCGTATTTGCATGTGCAAGTAGACAAGAAAGTCCATTCATTAGTTTCTAATCGCGGCTGTAGCCGCCGTCGTAAGGCTTAAGGCACAGGTGGATTTTATGGAGGATTTGCTGACAACTCTTTAGGAAGATCAGGAAGAAGAACATGACCTCATCTCATGATGAGAAGACATTCCATTTGTCATTGACTATGTTTCAGAAGTATTTGAAACACATAATGAACTCACAACTCCCCGGCCACTCTTGAAACTTTTGAGACCCTCTTCTGTTGGCGATCCTTCAAACGCTCTCTCGGCGGCTAACATATGAATGGAGTGAGTATGTCTCACAACTCATTGCATTTATCGCGATAAATATTATGAGGTTTTATTGCTGAGATTCTACACGATAGCCTTTACGAGGCAGAGGCAAAGTCAGATGCTTAGTTGCACTGCTTTGGCAACGAGAGTCACGTTCAATGGGTCATCTTGACAAGCAGAATACCCTGTCAAAAGACCAAACTACCTACATTTGCACCCATGCTATTGGCAATATTAGGTGAAGATATCTGTAACAAATGAATCTACTACTCATACAAATCCACTCTTCTTATCACCTCAACTCGATCTTCACTTCAAAACATCCCACTCCAGTTTCCAGCTATGCTGCCTGCGCATTTCTCGCTAATCCACTTTTCTATCCAGCACGGTTTTTCTTCTGTCTTCCGCGTGTGAATCCTTCACGTTCTGTATATAGATATCCGGGGTAAGAATTATGGGGCGGTAAAATGCCACACATAGTCAGCTCTAGGGGGGCTAGACATGATGTACTATAAACGCCTTAAGTTGACATTGTATGTGAAGGCTCAGAAGCGCAGAATTCCTAAAAAGACTTTCAATTGCCTCATTCCTTTTACCATCTTGTTTTATCTTTGATCCTGCCGAGTGTTGGGTCAATAGTATGCCCAAGTGGCCAAAGATAACGGGTGCGTAACGCCTCCAGGTCAGCCTTTTGTGGCCTTTCCAACGCCTCAGTATCTATATCTACAATATCAAAAGTACGTCTCGCAAGTTACTGGTCTTTGCATCTCATCGAAGTATAGTATTCATTCTCACCCGCCTGCGCTCATGTCAATCTATCCTTCCCATTCTCGACCCGTTCGGCAGTTCTTTTCTGACTGTTACTGGAAAGTTATCTTCTTGGTCGTAGACATCATTGTGGAGAAATATCGCTAATGTCAAGAAACACAATGCCTGTTGATAAAATGGGCTTTAACGGAAATGAGAAGATTCACTCTGTGAATGGAAATATCTCGGGACGTAAGCTTTCCCCTTCCTGGGTGATACGAGAGGGATGAGTAGCCCAGCATTGTGGCATCCAAAGTTACATACACCTGACCGTTATGTCATAGGATTGTTCCAAGATACAGATACAGATGTAACATTGCCCCCATCAAAACGTATCAAAATAGATACCCAAAAACCAGAGAAACAATCCACCTCACATTATCAAGTTCGTACCCGTAAACACCCAATCGTCCTAAAAATCCTAACACCCCCAGCCAAATCTCCACCTCATCCTCGAGAACCCTACCAGCACGCGAAATCTCAATACAAACCCATTTCATTTCCCAGCCACGACACAGGGAACATCTATCACGATTACCATGGATTCCGCGATATCGCACCAGAATCCAAAGCTTTCACATGTTGCAACACGAGACTTGGAGGCAAGCCCGGTTGCGGATTTTATTTTGGGGAGTCCGCTTGAGGGGTTGAATTTGAACTTGATGTAGATATTGGATGTGTTTCTTTTCTTTCTCGGGGTTCGGGGGTTTGGGGTTTGGGGAATGGGTTTGGTGTTTGGAGTTGAAAGGGTTGGTTGAGGTTGATTTATGAAGATGGAGGGTTCTTGTATATAAATGGCTGGTGGTTGAAGACAGAGCTTTTATATGGTTTGGACTGTGGAGACTATGGTTGGTGTAGTGGACGAGAAAAAGTATGTGCGGATAGTACCTAAGTGAGAGTCGCCAAAAGTTACAAGCATTCATCGAATCATTAATACATGAATTATCTGGTTGATTGTGTGATGTTTATTGTAGTGCTCGCAAACAAGTGATCTAAGCTTTCTCGCACACAGTCACAAATGGCGAACTAATACCACCAAAGAAATAACGACCTGTTGTAGGATCATGTACTATCGAAGTAGCAGCAGGCAAGAACTTCGCCTCAGTATCCTCCAAAACCTTCGTAACCACATATCTCCACCCCCCATCCTCAGTATCAAACTTTCGTACCCTAAAAGCAGCTGAAGGAACCTTGATAGTAGTATCGCGAAGAGATTTTATGAGCTTCATGATATCCGGGAATCCGGGGGCGAAAATATCGCCGTTGGAATCCACGGATAAGTTGTCCAAAGGCATACGGAGGTCGATTTCGTCGATTTTAGTGAGGTTATTGTTGTTTTCGAGAGAGTAAACGGAGATTGTTCCTTTGGTGGATGAGGCTACGTAATAATGACCATCTTGTCCTTGGACTATGCCGTTTGGGAATCGGTTCGAGGGTCCAGAGTGACATTGATTGTCGGATCCACACACAGCAATGTTGCCTCCACCGATGACCATATCCAATGAGCGAAGCTATACATATGTGAGTTACAGAACTCGGGAGATCGACATTGAAATTCTAACTTACAAGTCCAGTTTTGGTCGAATGATCATTGGTAAAGACGAACCCACCATCTCCAGTCGCAGCAATATTATTTGGCGTTTGAATAACTTGATGGGCAACAGTCTTGACATAATCCAGTTTGGTAGATCCAGGAACCAAATCAAAAACTTCCACGGTTGAATTTGCCCCTAATTTTGTTGCATCGAGGAAATTGCCCAGTTCATCGATTGGGGGTCTGTGATTAACCATCCAAAATCTCAATCGAGAATCAGGCAAGAATTCAACATCGAACCCGTGAACATCGATAGAGTTGTGGCTATCCACACCTTTATATCCGCCGGCAATTTCTAGCTGGTGAACACCATAGAGTCCGTCATCTCCTGGCTCATCAATCTTGAGTACTGAGACGTGATCTAACAACGTTCTTTTCGATACATTGTAATTACTTCCTCTAATATTTTCGTGAGTATCCATTTCTCAACATACTTATGAATGAAAGTTCTTACTTACGCAGGAGTCCAACCGCCACGGCTTTCAACTGTCGAACAAGCAGCATACAATGTACGACCCTCATGATCAAGAAAGAGATCTTCGCAAGAAGATAAAAGAGGGTGTTCGAGTCGTCGACATGTATATGGATAGTCTTCAATTCGATTATGTACTCGTCCTACTCCAAAACTGAAATGTAACCAATCCTTCAGGATTGTTTGATAGAAAATCCCGATCAGGACCGTTAAAGCCCCTAGTATGATGGTTATGGAACCCATATTTTAGAGGACGGGATACAGATGATGCATTCAACTATGAAGCGTCTGCTTTTTTTGAGCGCATATATATATATGTATATATTAGTTGCTGTACGTAAAAGGAAGTTGTATCAGACTGTCGACACGAATTCGAAACGAAAAGTAACGTGAGGACTTCCCCCATGTTTGATGGGATGACATGAGCACTAGCAATCCTGAGGGGCTGAGACCCATATTTCTAAGCAGCATGCAACTGTGAGGCCGGTCAAAATATCTCTTTGAGTCGCGCCAAGTATGAATGCATATTCTGTTTTTATCTACCTACATAAACAAGTATTATTAATTAATCAAGGTTGGGAGCTTAACTCGTCGCTATATGAGTCCCGTGATATACTACACGTGACTTAGTGATGACATAGAAGCTAACCACTTTGAAATTAGCACACCCGGCGCAAGCGACTTTCGGTCGGAATATTCGGTGGTGCCCCTTCATCAAAAGAATCATGCATGAAAGCAACGAAGCATCGAGGTAAGTTTTTGTGTCATCTTATCCGGCCCGTTCTACCAAAAGCATGGTCAAGGATGGACTGCAGAACCAATATACTGGCTCATGGATCATTATTCCTCAAGGACAACCTGCTTTCGAAAAAAGAGGTGGTAATAAACTTGATTCCGCGTAAATATATTCACTTCCAAGAATTGGATAGAAACGTCATATGCGGACAGGTAGGTTGAGAGACTCAGAGGGGTAGGTCCTATAACACATAAGAGATCTCAGGATCTTTTATTATTTCATATTCTCTTCATTCCATCAACAGATCTATTATCACGCACATAAATCTAAAATTCCAAATCACCCAACTTCCAAGAACTCCCTCCAACAACTCAAAATGGCTAACACCGTACTGGTCGTCCTTGCGACTGTCACAACCATCGTTGTTCTTATTGGTGGCGCATATGCTATGGGACTTCTCGATGAATATATCGAGGATTTGGGCGTTTTTGCATTCAAATTCAAGGCCAAGGCTGAAGCAAAGAAGTTGGGCCTTCAAGGTCTTCAAGAAGGAACGGATTTCCTCGCAAGTAAGTACCCAGCCTTCCCCAACCCGTCAAACGATGGCAATCAGTTTTACCTATGTTTGCACAATCTTGCGCCCTTTTCTAATAGGTTAATACTGACAACATATTTTCTTAGGTGACTTGAAGGGTAACCAACAGGCACAAAATGTTAGAGAGGGCAAAGGACCTATCGGCGGATTGAAGACAAACGGAGAAGGTCTCGCCAATGGAATCTTGGGAGGCGTCAACACTGCTGGAGACGGAGTGCTCGGAGGATTAAAATCCGGTGGAAAGGGATTGACTGGAGATCTCCTCTAAACACAAATATCATCAACGGGCTCTGATAGCGCGACGATACGACGAGCTATCATTACGACATTATGAAATTTACGAAGGAAAAGTGGCTTATGAATGCGGGGATCGGTTGGCTTGATTAGCTTCATAACCAAGCCGGCTACGAACAGGTCGGTAACGGCTTGTTATGGGTTTCAGGATGTAACGATGGGATGAACTGTATTCAAGGCGAGGCGAGGCGAGGTAAGGCGTAACGGTGGCACAATATATGGAAATTAAAAGAAGCAAAAATTTCTTCAAACTTTTAGACCACATCACCAGCGAGTGAGTGCATGCATGGCCCCCCATGGACCCCATGGACCCCATCATCAAAGTCCTTCCTCACACCTGTGACCCCAATTCTCCTTTTGACGTGCAGTTTTCCAGAAATAACAAAGCCGTTTGAAGCAATCCATTAGTGAATTATTCAAAAACTAGGGTAGAGCAGAATATTCTCAAAAGGGGAGTACTATATCGAATCTAGATCAACACTCTCCCATTTCGTATACAACAGAGCACAAGATTTGATGACTGTCCCGTCCCACTTGCCTCGTGGTAGTTATTAATCCCCAAGATTGATGGTTGATTTTTCGGTGGTTTTAATATGTTATAACCCTTGTGACGAAGTCACCTCCTTCATATCAATGAAACCCTTGTCCATGAAACTGTAAACATCAGAAAGTTAAGTTTCTCTAGAATGAATATGCCCAAGACCCAAGACCCAAGACCCAACACCCAACACACTCCTCCTCCTCCGAGGCTCCGTTGGAGGGATGATTACGCCTTGATACGATACGCCTTGCTTGATCATCTCCAGGTTATTTGACAAGGGAATGAGATGAGGGAATAATGTATGAGGAAATTTTCCCCAAATTTGTTTTCTTTCTGTAACGAAAAATAAATGAAAATAAAATTTGAATGTTCCAAAAAGTGTAGAAAGAAGTTTGGGGGCAAAAAGATTAAGTCATGTAGTAAGGTACGAAGTAGTGATGTATAATTAAATAACTCTTTCTCGATTCTTCATACTCATTCTTCCCTCCTCCCTCCTCACTCCTCCTTTTCCCTCTTCAACCGAACTCCTTCTTGATGAATCTCCGAATAACATCTGAATGACATCAGTTCAACCATCTTTCTTCTCCATTATTTCTACCATTTCTAACCTTTCAACCCTCGCATTTCCTAAAATCCGGTACTGCATCCTACCTACCGCTCGGACATCTCTTTCTTCTTGGATCCCACCCGCCACTTCCGCAACTCATCGAATACTTGGAATTCATTGGTGATCATCCTAGAAAGAAACATCGAAAAAGCAAAGAAAAAACCCTAGTAGGACGTTACTCAGTCTGCATTATTCAAGGGTTGCTTGCATCTATTCCGTAAATACCTTTCTGGGAACTGTGAAGTGTGAACAACAACAACAACAACGACCGATTACGACCTTTTGATCCAGGTTTTCTGTATAAGGAGGGCAAAGTCATCCATAGATTCAAAACCCCTCAATCCCTCCTGGACTTTTCTTGTTTTGGGGGACGACGATGCGAGAGAGTTTTCCTTCTCCTTCTCCTTCTCCTTCTCTTTTTTTAACTTGGAAAACATAACTCGACTAGGTATTATTGACAATGCGACAAATTAATTAATTCATATATATATCGATAACACAAAATATTGAAGAATTAATGAATGAATGACTACTTAAGCATTCATTGTCTTACTAGCTTATCATCATCTACCCTTACGGAGTAGACTGTCGTCATTATTATCATTGACCCCAACAACTTTTTACCCATCAATCCCACTTCGAATAGCCTAAACGGGGAACTTTCACACAACCTTCATAACGGCGAATTCAACCAGACGAAAAGAGACAAAATGCAAAGAGCAGTATCGTGGCTCCCATCATGGGACAAAACAAAAACTACCAGTAAGAAAGGTTTTGATAAGACTTGGGCATGGGCAGATAAATTGGGTGCTCCGGTCAACCGATTGACAAACAAAATTGGTTCCGAAGCCTTTTGGCCAGTAAGTTCTTCATTCCTCAAATTCTGGAAATTTTGGTTACTTATGATGAGAACAGACTTCCTTAGACAAGGAATGCGATAAAGCCGCTCGTATTTTGAAAACATTTTGCAGTGAGTCGTCTCTTTAGCCTTCTTCAATATAATTATCTTGAGTTTTCTCGCTGACATGACTACGTCGCAGAGGATGGATTTTATACCGATGAAGATCGACCATCAACCCAAGATGGACCAAATGCCAACGCCAAACAGAGAGTTTTGAAGAAGATTCCACAGAAGGTTATTGAAAATGCGGTTGGTTTGGCCATATTCACAAGCATGCGCAGTGGGCTATGGTTAAGTGGAAGCGGGGGTTCTGGAATCTTGATCGCCAGGAAAGAGGATGGCACCTGGTCGCCGCCTTCTGGAATCTTATTACATACCGCTGGTCTAGGTTTCTTGATCGGTGTCGATATTTACGATTGTGTCGTCGTTATCAATAATCGCAAAGCTCTCGAATCCTTCACGAAAATAAGAGCGACTATAGGAGGAGAGATAAGTGCTGTGGCGGGTCCTGTTGGAATCGGGGGAGTTTTAGAGAATGATGGCAAGTGGAAACAAGTTAATAAGCCTGTATTCACTTACTTGAAGTCTCGTGGCTTTTACGCAGGTGTGCAAGTGGATGGGACTGTCATTGTTGAAAGAACAGACGAAAACGAGCGATTTTATGGACAAAGAATCGGCGTTGCAGATATCTTGGCTGGAAAAGTTCGACATGCACCATTCGAAACGAGATTACTATTGGAAACAGTCAAGGCTGCAGAAGGTAGAAATGATGTGGATACAGTGATGTTGGACCAACTCAAAGATGAACCAGCACCCAGTGATGTGGATTTACAAGCCCCAACTTCAACAATACCAATATTTGGTATACCCGAACCAGATGATCCGGATCCTTTCGGAGTATTGGCATTAGAAAATGCGGGTCTCGAGATTCGCGAAGCAGGAACAAAAGCTCGACCAGTTAGCTCTCAGTTTGAATACAATCCAGCTCCATCAAGTCCGATATACAACAGATACAATAGACGGAGTTTCGAAACTCAAGGAGGGAGGAGTAATAGAGAAAGTTACATGTCAGGGAAAACAAGGACAAGTATAGAGCGAGCGACACAAACTACTGAAATGGGCACACAAACAGATGATTCATTGTCGATCAGATCGCCCCGCACAATTTCACCGACCACGAGTCCAAGTTATAGCGAAGACAATAACAAGATTATAGAAGAAGATGAGAAGGCAGTTGTGTTAGAACCTGAAGAAGTCGACTATACAAAAATCGACCTAGGACCATATCAAAGCTTAAACCACAGTCAAGAATTTGACGGCACGACCTTGAACAGTAGTCCTGCCAATACCAACGAAAACGACGTGAGACGACAAAATTCATTTAACTCACTGACAGACGTCTCAGACGATGAAGACTTTGAGGAAGAAGAACCGGTAGTTTTCGAGGCTGCTTCGGCACACGCTACAATCATTACACCACAAACAATCAAGGCGAGAGGTGGAGTTGTAAATATTCCAAAGAGAGGCCCACCACCACCCTTACCCCCTAGGAATTCCTTGAGGAGCAGCAAGCTTTCTATTGCTAGTACTCCAAATAGTGAGAGAAGTCCATCGAAAGAAGGATTTGAAGAGGTCGATGTACACGGTGTTGAGAGCAACAACATTAAGAGAAGTAGCTTGGAACAAGCTAGAACAACACCACTTCCTTTCAGCCCAATTAGGAAGAGCTTCGAGCAAGCTCATGCTAGCATGGTACCGCTTCCATTTAGCCCTGACAGGAAAAGTTTCGAGCTCGCTCCTATCGTTATGGAGGATGTTGAGAAGGAGGAGTCAGTATCCCATGAGCCAGCTGTCGAGGAGGAACATGAGAAGATCAAATCGGCTGCCGAAGAACCAAGCTATAACGAAAAGATTGAGATGCTTGATGGCGAACACCCCACTGAGAGACCGGCTCTTACTAATGAACACACCGATTCTTTTCACTCGATTTCTGTAAATGTTCCTGGAGGGTGGAATTAGTGGATGATCAATGAATATGGGGAGCATGTACAAAATAATTGGGACCGTATGAATGAATTGGATTTGAATTTTGGGTATACGGAGATTCTAAGCACAATGGTGTTTGAGGCACTTTGTTATATATGGGTTTCATGGGGTTTGGGAAAGGCGTAGGGTCGTTTTGTTGCATGGTTGGGCGAATCCAGGACATATTAGTTCGTCATTTGGGGGAAGGTTAATGAATCTCTTATATTTATCATGAGGATTGGGGTGGATGAGGATAGTATAGGATTGGAACGAGAAGGAGGCGAGGTGGATGAGATTTGGATGAACAGAAAGAGGGATGAGGATGAAGAAGGGAGTTAATATCTAATCTATAATCTTTAGATTTTAAATCTCAATCCCATGGTGGAGAGGAAAGAAGTGGCCGCTTGGGAAGAAGAAAGGCAGGGGAAATTTTATGTATCTAATGATGGTATATAGTCACGAATGCCATGTCATATTGAATGTTATCTGTGGTCCTTGCAATGTGCTTGTTTGTATGCCAGAGGCTGGGGGATTTAATCGGCCAAGTCAGCTAGTGCTGTGAGAGCATGAGAATGTCTGGGAGAATGGTTGGATGCATCTGATTCGTTCTCTTCAAGGTGTCAGGAAGCACGACGACATTTAGAGATGCCTACCTGAGTTCATACAGCATGCGTCTTCTATCAAAATTTTTTAAAGATCTTATTTTTAAACCCTGTCATAGCCACCTGCCCCCCGTCCTCCAATCAATCATATTTCGTCAAGCTATCACGTGACTTTACTTGTCTAGTCCGCTAGCTGCTTAGAACTTCGAGGTGAAGAGTATACCAAGAGTATACCAACTGTTTAACCGCTATTCTCATCCCTTTGTTCGATCAGAGAGTATATCTTCTTTATAAAATGTTATGTTTGCTACATATACGTGTATACGTTGTATACTGACGAGATCTTTGTTTCACTTACACAACAACATCAGAACAATGCTGAAATTTTATTCCGGGTGTAGATATATAAAAGAAACCTGTTTCTTCCTGTCTCTTTTATTTTCTCTACGATACCTTTGGAAATATAATATAATATATATCCATATAACATCCACACACAGCACACAGCACACAGCACACCAAACTAATCACCCCAAACTAACCAAACCCAGCACAACTAACCTAGCCCACATACCCCAACCAAAACTAACCCAGCCCAATCCCCCAACCTCCCAACCCCCAAACCCCAAAATGTGTCTCTCAATCAAACAAATGTACAGCTGCGGCCACGCGATCTACCAGCCCGCGCCCTGCACGCGCACCGCGGATTTCAAGCCGCATTGCCCGTACTTCACGGCGCAGACGCTGGAGATGCAGCGCCGATGCAATGGGTGCTTGATTGAGCAGGGCACGCCGTATGTGCTTGTGGGGGCGAGGGATCGCACGCGCGAGGCGAGGGAGAGGAGGCGGG
>NGKG01000021.1:524583-551402 GCA_002162505.1 Myriosclerotinia scirpicola | reverse complement strand
GGAGCGGGAGTTAGGGGGGCGGTGAGGATTGGGCATGTTATATTAACACCCGTGGACGGATGGGTGTTTTTCCTCCTATGTAGATTGCAGGTGTGCGAATGAAGATTCTTCGGGATGTCTCAAACTTGTGTTCTTCAATTAAATGCGCCAAATCATGACTTGTGACTTGTGAAGTGCAACCTGACTACGTGTATGGTATACCTCATCAGAGACCAAAAGAGAGTTCATAAAACAAGAAACATAAACTTAAAGCATATGCAAAATAATTTTTACTTTGACAATTCTAACACAAGAAAGAATGGGCCCCAGAGCTTGTTACGAGAATCTTTGCTGAACTCCGTACGCGATAACCACAATCTCTCATCCGAGCAAAGATATGACACTTCGCATCCATCCACCATCTCCACTCAAAGATACTATCCAAAATTGAAAGGGCATGCAATAAGCCAAGCGCCATAAGTCCCACGAAAACCATGCTTACGCGAAATAACCATCGAAGATAGCGCTAACAACCACAGTCTAACTGCACAACCAACCAGTACAAGGTATCAATATTCTTGACACCAAACCAAAGGACCAAAAACGAGGTATCCGCAGCCCGAAGCGCATCGCATCACTGAATGCCAGCAAGAACTTATCAACGAATTCTGCAGTTTAGTTGACAAAGATCAAAGCTATAATTAGCCAGGAAAATATATCGCCGACCTTTGGAGAAAATACCAAAAACCACTCAAAAGGCACTGGAATCTCGGAGATGGATCATTTCCAAAGCAAATGACGCGTAAGCAACACCATGCATATACTTCTTTCCGCGAGAGTATGCGATGACGGGCTTCGCGATACCGGAAAAGCTCACGATCAACAGAGGTCGAACCGTCGAAGAAAAAAATCTGATACATATGCCCCGAGGTGGTCAAAATGGAGCCGGGGTACTAATTCTTGATAGTACAGCAATCTTGATGTTGCTAGAATTATCTTGTCGAAGACAGCAAGCGAAGATTCAGGTTGCGGCTGGTATTGTTGTCGAGCCGTTGGTGCATCTCCTTGGGTGTATTTAATCCCTCCGGTTGCTTCCAAATGTGCTTTTCACTAGACCTTCTCCAAATCCGCTGCCAGCATCCTCGCTTCAAATACTCATCTAGTCATCCTACTTGTCGTCAAATTAACTCCCTCTTGATCCTTATACATCGAAGAAACATTTAATTGAAAAATCCCATTTAGATATCCTAAGCAATCATATGAGAATTAACTCCATACACCATTCATATCATCCTAAGTCCAACCAAAGCCATTCGCCATATCATAAATCATAAAGTTCTTCATCAAGACAACAAACCGCTCAGTCAAAAGACAAAACATAAAAACTCAATCCCAGCCATCTCACTTCCTCCCTCTCGCCAGCAATTTATCCCCCAATTCAGCCACAGCTGCTCCCCAAGAAACATTATTTCCATCACCCTTCTCCTTAACATAATTGCCCAATCGATTAAGCAAAAACTCTCTCATCTTAGGTTCATTAAATCTCTCTCCATAAATAACTCTTGCAACTGGAGATATTTCCACATCGAATCCCTCTTCTGTACTATGACTGATGAGACTGAAAGCCAATTCGACCTTCGTAGTGAGAGGTGCGATCAACAACATTGACTTGACGATAATAGAAGAATCTGATGTTTTAGTGACGACAGTTGGGCAGATGATGTTGATTAGGTGAATATCATCTACTACTTTTGCGGCTTTGTTCCAAGCGACGCTGACGGAATTCAGGAGGTTCTTGATTTCGGTCTCGGATTGGGGTAGACCTCGCACGTGATCACGGATACACTGAAGGAGGAACTCCTTCTCGGGAGTGAGAGGTAATGGATTATACTCTCGATTGGCGGCGATGTACCAGAGATCGATTCGTGAATTAGCCGGCTTCGCAGTGTTGGTCGAAGCATTTGACTTAAAAGCAGATGCATCAAATACAAGTTCAATCTCCTTTCGATATGTCATTGAAGTCGTAGTTCCAGAAACACCGGTAATAGTCCATCCGTGCTTCTTTTCGATAGCATCCACTTTTGCTAGAAGATTGTTAGTGATATTGATAGACTATAATTAGGGATGCATACCTTTGAGAGTACTGATTTCACTCGAACTCCATCCACGGCATTCCTCCCGAATCTTCTCCGCTTCACGTATTTCTTCTAAGTAAGCCTCCTTCTTAGTAGTGCCAGCTTCAATCTCGACTTCTCTTGCCTGAAGCTGTCTCTTCAATTCCTCGATCATTTGTCTCTTAGCATTAACATCAGCTTCAACAGATATCAGCTGCTGTCGAGCTTCACTAAGTTCTTCAGGATCACAACTAGCGATGTCTTCAGCAGCAGCCTTCAGATTTGACTCTTCGTGTTGAAGCTGCTGAGCTTGCTTGATGATCTTTGGAAGTACAGACTCTAGAAGTGCTTGTTGTTTATCAAGGATTTCTTCGTCATTAATCATACCTTCAGCACTTCGAACGAGTTCATCCTTAACAGTTCCAAGTAAAGTCGATCGCCATTCATACCACATGCCTTTACTAAGTAAACGAGAATGTGTCTTGACATTCTTGAGTTGATTATCCATGACTAGTTTCATATCTGCTGGCGCAGAGATATATTCGCGGAAGAGTGGTGGATTTTCTTCAAAAGTCTCGCTCTCGATCTCCCGAACAGTTTTTCGGCCATCTGATATATACTTTTTGAGTTCATGACAAGCCTAGGTATGTTAGTATGGCTAAGTCTCGTGAGAATAAGTTCGTGAGAATAACTTACGTGTTGAAATAACTCAAGCATAGGAATGGTTGCGGCGCCAGCAGCAACACAATCTTCAAGAGAAACCTTAGTGTGATCCGACAATCGATTTCTTATTGGTCCATCACTAGCACGCTTTGGTGCAATTGTATGTCTTCGCTTAGTAGTTGTTAATTCCATGAATCGAATGCTTGTCATATTTAAAAAGTCTTGCAGTTGTATGCGTTCATCTTCGAGAGTTTCCTCAGGTAGCTGTGGATACTCAACTGGCGCTGTCTCCTTGAATGGAATTGCCACAGGCTCAGTCAGATTGGCTTCTGCATCTTTGAAACGGCCTTGATCACGTGGGGTAGTGATTTTGTCCTTGGTAGGCGAAACGATGGTAGTAGGTGTTGTGGAAGTGATAGTGGAATCTTCCATACTCTTTCTACTTGCGCGAGTCAAGCGTCCAGTTGTTGTTTGTTCTTTGGTGGGTGGTCCTTGAAGATGGACGTTCTTCACAGGACTGCCCTGATGGTTTTTCAGTCGCTTCATACCGCCCTCATCTTCATCCGAGTCATCCTCATCCAACTCAGCGGGTCGTTTACCCAAAAGTCCTATTGCGGCACCGGCATGTAAACTCTTCCGACCTTTCATTGACTTCTTCTTAGGAGTGAGACTGTTGATCATTTCCTTGAGGTTCAAAGTTGCATCTTTTTCTTCTCCTTCACCTTGATCTGCTTCACGTTCCATTATCTTGCGTCCATTTTCACGATCTTCTTCTAGTTCTCGCTCTCGATCAACTTCCTTTTCCATGATGCGAGGATCTTGGAATCGTACACCGCGATTTAAGTCCGACGGCTGGGTAGGTGTGAATGATCGCGCCTGTTCTCCAATCGATCCGCGTCGGTCCAATAGTGCAGCAACCTTCGGCGAGCCTAGGCCTCTTCTATCAAGACCAATGCCGGTAGACAGTCTTTTCTGCGGTGTTAAAATAAAGTTAGGCGTCGCAAGGCCCGTATTGCTATCTTGTTTGAATAATTTGTTGGGTGTTTGTTTTTTGCTCGAAGATGTACGAGGAGTGGAAGACGTCTCCTTAAGATCGGGTTTAAAAAGTCTCTTCGGCGATCCTGTGCGCATAAGAACATTCTTGGATGGTGGAGTTTTGCCAGGGTGGGAGGGTTGAGCAGGCTGTGGAGTGATTTGTTTTTGTGGAGTAGTAAGCTTCTTGACTGGCGTTAACATCTTAGATTTGAGCGTAGACTTGGGCGTGGTGGAGACTCGCTCAGTACTTCTACGAAGACCCTTTCCTTTAAATCCAGCCGTGAAACTTGGGCTGCCCGTTACTGGTGCTACAGTCAAAGTATTATTGTTGATAGGTTTTGGTGGGGAATTGGCGGGAACATCTACTCGAAATGGTGAGCTACCAAGGTCTGTTTCCATCTCCATGATCTTTTTGGCTTGATTGCGATCTCCAGCATTTAGTTGTGGTAGAATGCCACCTAGGGCTTTGGTAATTTCCATGCCAACGGTGGCATCTACGTCCATATCCATTTCTTCGGTTTCGTCTGAAGTTGAAGGCATGATACGACCCACAGCTGCCGTCATATCCATGTCCATATCCATACCCATGGTTTCGTCACCGGCCGAGGAATCTAAGCTTTCGCGATCTCGCTTAGGTTGTGACTTTGGAGCCACAGATGATCGTCTCCTATTCTTGGTTGCAGCTGGTTGTGATAGCACACCGCCGATTGCCGATGTAAACTCCATACTCATATCATCGTCCTCTTCTTCCTCTTCGGCTGTATGAATGCCACCGACTGCGGTGGTCAAGTCCATGGTTTGTTCGCCGAACGCCGACTCCTCACCTGTTGATATTCTCCGGGTACTTTGACGACGGCCGGCTCCTTTAGGTTTCGATCCAGGTTGGCTATTGGGAATAATCCCACCGAAGGCTCGGGTTACGTCCATTGAAAGTTCGTCATCTTCCCGTTGTTGACCTGGTAAGATTCTACCAACTGCACTTGTCATATCCATATCCATCGTCATTTCTTCTCCGTCTGATTGCTCTGAATCTGCTTGAATATCCGACTTTGCTGCTGATGTGAAAGGATTTACATTCTCTTGATCTTGCCGTGATTCTAAGGGCGTCTTCTTTGTCCATGGAGCAAAAGATGCAACGATCTCATTATCTTCACTCATCTTAGTGTCCCCTTGCTCATCAAAATCCATTGCCTGTGTACCTGCTTGGTTTGCGGCCCGCCTTAAGGACTGTTCTAACATCGTATCTGAGCCAACACTAAAAGATGATTGAACTGATGCCATGGACATGCTTGTTGTTTCTCCACCATCCATAGTCATTCGAGTCCCATCGTCATCGTCCGAATTACTAGAAGCGAACTCATCATCTTCAACATCTTCAGCACCCACAGAGCTTCCACTCAAAGGACTAGATGAGAAAGCATCATTAGGGTCGTTAAAATTCATGGGAGGTATGACAGAACTTCTTCGGTGTTTCTTCTGATGGAGATCGCGTTGATGTTCTGGTGATCCGTTCGTTGTATCCTCTTCAATTTGCTCGGGTGGTGTTGATGGGGGCTCCGATGGGTCTGAGCTAGGTGGTCCAGACTTTTGCTGGTGCGGGGTACCAACTGAACCCCCAGTGACATTTGAGGCTCGACGGGTGGAATTGGTAGAGTTTGATGAGGTTGTTGAATCCTGATATTCTACAACAACATCCCAAGTATGAAGTGTTGCTTCTGGCGCAAATGAAACACGTCGATTGGCAAGAGATTTGCGCCTGGCATCTCTTCGAGAATCGACTTCTTTCTGCATAGCGGCCCTCTCCTTCTCTTCTCTCTCCCTAGCAGCAGCTTGTTGTTGTTCCTCCGTTCTTAATGCGACTCGATTATCATTGTTTGTTTTTGGCATATCGATATGGAATGGGTCATCAAGCGTTTCGGCGCTTGAATTCTTTGAGCCAGCGTCAACACCGAAATCGATCAACAGTTCGGATTCTGGAACAGATGGTGAGGATGCTTTCGCCTTTCTTGGACTTGTTCTCCTATTGGGGTTATGCGCCGGAATCTCACGTAAGGGAGGCATTGTAGGTTTTAAAATTGATCTTGGAGGAGGTTGAGGTATGGTAGCCAGAGACTATATTTCCTTAGTTATTTTCTTTACCTCAAATGCGGACCAAATCCTAACCTTTCGCCGATTCCCAGCAGTATCTTTGAGCGCATCTAATCCACCAGGACCTATACTCTTACTTCTCGATTTCTTTGCTGGTTTTTCAATTGGTGCTCTTTTTCCAGCAAGAGCACCGAGTTCCGCTGTCATATTTTCTTTATCGGCTGGAATTGCGGATAGAGACTTTCGTGATTTTGGTCGACGAGTCGCGGGGAGTGTGGCCTCCTCTAAAGAAGACATTCCGAATATGGTTAATTGTGAATTGTATAAAATATCACAAAGTTTTTCCTAAAGGTTAGTCATGAAATTTGGAAGAAATCGTGGAAATCTTGTCTTAGTGTTGCTATGGGAAATGAAAGTAAACAAACAAGTCGCGTAGCTGTATCCGGATTAACTTCGGAACATATCTAAGAAACGTAACATTCTTTTATCCAATCATAGCGAGCCATCATACACGTGATGGAAAAAATAAGCGAAATTGATTAGCGGCACACACATTCGAAAATTGCAATTTTTGATGAGGAAGGAAGGAACTCAATTGACAAGACTTATCGACGACCACCACGAATTTGCGACCTTCGACCAAATTTCGCAGCCATGGCCACCGAACTTACCGTACAATCGGAGAGAGCTTTCCAAAAGCAACCTCACATCTTCCTTAACTCCAAGTCGAAGACCAAGTCCAGCAAGGTTGGAAAGGGTGGCCGCAGATGGTATAAGGATGTCGGATTGGGATTCAGAACCCCAAAGACCGCCATTGAGGGAAGCTATATTGGTATGTGGACATTTATATGAAATTCTGGGAAGGAAATTGTAAAGGAAGATGGGAAGGAAGAACGCGACACGAAAGAAGTTGAAGCTGGACTATTTCTTTGTGGGATGGGGATGGGGAGGGGAATTGAGGATGGGAAAAAAGGATGTTAAGAATGAACAGCGGAGGATTGCGAAAATTAATTCGAAGAGCGCGATGCTAATAAGAATTTTCCCAACAGACAAGAAGTGCCCATTCACCGGTCTCGTCTCCATCCGTGGTCGTATCTTGACCGGAACTGTTGTTTCCACCAAGATGCACCGTACCCTCATCATCCGCAGAGAATACCTTCACTTCATCCCAAAATACGCCAGATATGAGAAGAGACACAAGAACCTCGCTGCCCACGTTTCCCCAGCTTTCCGTGTCGAGGAAGGTGATCAAGTCACAGTTGGACAATGCAGACCATTGAGCAAGACTGTACGTACCAATTTGCGCGAATCTTTGGTTTGCGATTTATGAGATTTTATTTTCGAATCTTCGTAAGGCAGGCGACAGGTTGACCTTGACTGACAAAATTCTCAATAGGTCCGTTTCAATGTTCTCCGTGTCCTTCCCCGAACTGGCAAGGCTGTCAAGTCTTTCAGCAAATTCTAAATGGGTTCTTTATCGTACAAATGGTGCATATGGTTTTCGGGATGACGATCAGGAGGGTTGTGATCATATGAATACTGGGAAAGCAGCATGAAAATCATGTGCAGTAGCTACGAGAAGTAAATCAATGCCACGACGTTCCAGATACAAAATCATGCGATATTTTGCAGCTTGGTGATGTGGATTGCACACAATTAATGATATAATTTGAATGAAAGGATAGCTCACCCAACTTTCACAGTCCAGGAATTATTGTATGGGTGCAAATGTTCCAACATTTCGGGCACGACCAAGGAGATATGAGTTTGCGTTATATACAGCACCAAGAACCACAATGGTTACATATCGCGGAAGAGAATGCGTTTCAACATACATACTGGATAGTTGAAGCTGCTGTTGCGTGTTGGCTCTAGATATCTGGCCAGGCGCTGATCGACTTTTCTGGTGTTGTACGGTGTCATGCAATCTTACATGAGGTTCTCGAGAATCAGCAGGATCTTTGAATTTTTAGACCGGTGTGCTAATTGTTGATAATCCTCAAATAGGCACCCATTCTGAGACGGACTTTCGGAATTTTCTGTGCAAACAATCTCCGGACCCATTCCCATCCTTGGAAGTTTGCCATTTTTGCTTTCTCTTCTTAAAACGAGCCCTTCCCCTTCTTTGTATCCAAGGTGATATCCGAGGATGATCTTCATTAAGTCATAGCCCTGGAGATACCTACAAAATCTCCATCTGCCATTTCAGCCACTCACACTAGCCACATACATCTTCCCCTTCCACGTGCCTTTTTCATCAAAAGATTCAAAACCTATGTCATCTCCACTTTTCAATAAACATATGACAACCTTAAAAGCTTATCTGGAACCTCTCTCTGGCTCGTCACTCCCGACCATCAACCGAATGCAATAGACTCCATTAATTCCAACCCACAAAGAAACAAAGCACCAGTTACGGGGTACATGAAACCAAATCAACGAAGCATTGTTCACATTCCATGTACAGTGTACACAAATAAACTTTTTCGTTTCCTGAATGCCAGCAATCCCTTACTACCACATATGAAACTTCCCGACGGCGTCCCCGTTCCGAAGGATTCGGTTATATGTCTTCCAGGGTTGGGAATGCAAGATTTGTTATGAAAAGTTTGGATGTTTGATTAAGGTTTTGACGGGGAGAGATGTGTCCGTACGGTTACGGAGAGTATTTATGCGTTTAGGAGTGCGATTGTTTGAATACCTAGGTAGCTTCATCTCGTCTTATCGCCCAATATACCCCTTATCATCTATCCAATACAACCAAGCCCTCGCCATCCATTCATCCCGTCGCAAAGAACTCATTCCATTCATCAATCACTCTCCATTCTTTGACCTCCCCTTTTCCTCCATACCAGCTTCCCACACCCTACCTCCCGCGCCAACTTAACCCATCCAGCCTAACCCAACCTAACCCGCCATCCACCCCTCCAAGAAAGATGATGAAAGATCCCCCCGACCCTCATTTCGACTTTGGCACTCCCCCTCCACTACCACCATCCAAATCAACCTCCAAATCCACAAGAAAATCCCGAATCTCCTCCTCCCTAAACGATATATTCGGTAAATATTCCACCTCGAAACCATGGTACCACACCAAACTTGGAAAGCGATTAGGGCCCGAAGCTCGTGAATTATTGGAGAATTATAGTCATATTGCTCCTAGGGATGTGGATGGCCATGTTTATAAAATGGTATTTATATTGTCTCTTCTCTCTCCTCTTTTCTTGAGTTCGTCCTTTTTCTATTTCTTCAATTTGATCCAGTTTGTGAAAGAAGGGAGGAGGATGAAGATTTCCAATCAATGATATAGATGTATAGAAGGAAGGTTAACAAAAACTCCAGCGCGATCTCCTTTGGTTCCAAACCCCCTACCCCTCCATCGGCAATTTTTCCTTCCTAACCCTACGTCTACTGACCCACCCACTCTATCCCCGCATCGTCAAAACCCTCTCCACACCATCATCACCGGCTAGTCCACCAGCCCTATTTCTTGATCTTGGCTGTTGTGTTGCTCAAGAGTACGTCACCATTTACCCCTCTCCCCCTCCTTTCTCATCCTTGACTCTTATAATTCGCCCCAACCCAGTTGCGAAACAGTTATATAGGAAGTGCTAAACCCTACTAGACTCCGTTCCCTCGCTCACCATGCTTCCATACCCCCAACCCAACTCTACGGAACCGACTACAACGCCTCCTTCCTAAAATCCTCCTACAAAATCTTCAATGACCACTCGAAAGGGTACACACTAATCCCCGCCAACATACTCGATCCCAATTTCTTCCTCCTAACCTTCCGCAACCTAATCCATAAATTCGCAATAATCCACGCTTCACTATTCATGCACCTCTTCACATGGGAACAGCAACTTCTCGTATGTGAGAACGTAGTGCGATTAATGCGAGACCAAGAAGGTGCGTTATTCGTGGGCTGTATGGTAGGAAAAGTAGGAGGAGGGGAAGGAGAACAAGGAAGATGGTTGCATGATGAAGATAGCTGGGTGCGGTTATGGGGGGAAGTATGGGAGCGGTTGGGGATGACTGGGAGTTGGAAGGTGCAGGGGCAATTGCGGAAATTGGGGGATTTGGCTAAGACGGGGGAAATATATTTTGGGGGAGAAGGGATTGGGCTTTTTGAATTTTCGGTTGAGAGGATGAGTGAATCGTGACCACGTACGCAACAATTGAGTTTGACTTGATGATACGTGATCTGATTATGGATAATCATTTTTAATCAAACATACAAGCACATTATTCGAACATTCTCAATCTGATTACGTGCAAAGTCTTCTCGTTTATTGATTGTGATGTCAAAGAGTAAGGTGACTTTTAACTAAACATTTGATGCAACACATGCAGCGATGCACAACATTCCGAGTAATCTAACGTGTATTATCTCCGAGATGTCGTACAGAAGACCCGAGTACTATCCCGATCCGTGAAGAAGAAACCACTATTAGTTCAATTGACGGTATATTGATTACATACGCTGCACACACGAATCGCTGCATCGATATCACTAGAGCCAAGAAAATGAGACGGCCCCCAAAACGTTTTCTTTGAACACCAATACTTGGGTGCTGCTTACTACCAACTTACGAATTGCTTACTTTTGGTTCATTATATGTAGAGCCGCATACAAATCATGAAAACAATACGATGCTGTGGTAAGCTGGGTAGTCTGGACAGGAAGTGGGTACTTTGTTCCAGTCAGCCACCTTATGTTGGCCTGACAGGTTTTTCTTGAATATTGCCAACAGTCCATGCAGCATCTGCAGACTTTTGAAAGGCTTGGAAGAATATGTGAGATCTGACGAGTAAGGATATATGGTACATGGATGTGCATTACATAAGATGCTGTGGGGACAGTAAGATGTGATGTGATGAGATGAGATGAGATTTAGGTGGCCTGAGGAGAGTAATTCCTGTGAAACCTTGATGGTTCGGTGAATGTTTGAGAGGAGTACTGATCCAAACGCTTCTTGAGCCCCACTAATAAAGCTTTTGTTCTAGAATAGAGTTTGGTAAGGCAGTTAGATGTGATATCATCTCATCAAAAGTTCTCACCGACACTTCGGAAAAAAGAAGATTAAAAAATCACAAGACTTCCAATTGGATGGAAAAAATACAGACGAACGACAACAAACTACCGAAGTGCTCCAATCTTCATGCACACATCTTATGATTGAACTAACAACCATGCAAATATATCTCAAGAAGGATGCAGGCTGCTTATTTCCTCCAAAATGGGCGTTGCGGCACGGGAAATCTTTCGTGCTTCAACGGTGAGACGAATAGTCGGTAATACACTGCAGGCTTACCGCTTGATGCGTGGACAATGAGATTTGCCAATATGTAAGTGGAGCTCATTCTCTGACGAGAGAAAGTATTGTTCAGATGATGGATAGTTTGCGTGAATACGAGTTTCGGGCCTTTATCATGTGTCTTATTCCGGATGGCAGGAGATATAAAAGAAGAGCAATGCTTCAATAATTTGATGTTTACCATCCGGCATCCCAATCGTCATATCAAATCCTCTCATCAAACAACATGCCAGCTCGTTCAAGTATATACATCGATTTGTATACTCCGGCGGCCGAAAAGCCGGAAGCTCTCAGAATGACACTACATACTGGAGGACATCGGCATGGAAGTGATACAGAACCGGCCTATGAGCCAGTTGTGAAGTCAAACAATAGTTCTCATGTTAAAAGGGGGAATGATAGTTCGGCGAATCAAGCGGCGGCGGGCCATGCTTCCAGTTTAGACCAAAGAAAGTCGGTGGAGATTAGCGGTAGTGCTTAAGGCTCTGGCTCAGCCCTCATCGATCGTTCATGCCCTATACATGGTGGAAGATGGCACCGGGAAACTGGAACTGGAACCGCAAACGTGGATAGATTGATGGGCAACCAGAGCTGGTCTTATTGCCGGAACTCGGTTTGAGGTCAAGCAACAATGGATTTGGCGTGGCGAGTAACAAAGCTGATAATTTGGTATGCATGAGAGAGCCAAAGGATGTAAAATTATTGGTAATAACTGGAATAATGCTTCACGTAAGTTGCCAAAAGATAAGGAATACTGAATCATGCTCACCTCTTGTAAGGATAAAACCACGATCACAGCCATGGAATTTTCAATGATTCTTGCTGGATGTGTTGAGAGCTGGAAGTTGGAAAAGATGTGTGGACACGGCCAGTGGTTCTGAATTTGGTTGTCTAATGTCAACAGGGACCACATGTTCATTGCTGGCTCTGACATATCGGGATGTGTCTTGATCCAATCCATTCGTGTTAGTTTGTATGAAGATCTGCTCAATCTCAACTACTGTCTCCGCTTCGTTTTGCAAAGCAAGTCATCATAATTGGTCCGCAAAGGCTGTGCCGTGACATATTGACGTGTTGTGTTGTATGAATTTTGATGTTAATGTGCATATAAGGCCATACGAGACTCGCTCGGACACTTTCTGAAAATGCTGGCTCGCACGTGATTTGCATGGAGTTTCAATCTTACTGACCCGATTTCTCAGTATCCTAGGTATGTTTGCAAATTTAGGAATTACTATTTTGGGCAGATAGAAACAGAAATGAAGTGAGTTTGTGTTTCAGAAACACGCGGAGCATCAAAATCTTGGGCGGTGCACCGAAAGTCATGTGATTAGCTGAAAAAAGCGAGGTGGTGACATGACCGAAGTTATTCCGCTGCAAACCCAGGGCTCACCGGTTGTGTTCTTCATGCAAAATTTCGATCTCATTTATTTTACGGTAAAAAGATTATCTAAAGGTGCCGACACCAGCAACGCCATAAGCACCGTATGGGTTTCATCTCATACTTCTTTGAACTGGCCATCAAACGTAGGTAATATGTTTTTATAACTCAATAATATCCCATTCTCGATTTCCAAAACAACCTTGCCATCTAAATGATAAAAGCAGAGATATCCAATGCTTTTGTTTCCAACCCCGTACTATCTCAAATAATTTCCATGCAACTTCTTTATATCTCCCCAAATTTCTAATTCTCTACTCCTCTCCACTCCCGCCTTCAGGAGTCTCTATCTCTTGCTCCACACTCATCTTCCCGACTTTACTCGCTTCCCCAAATTCCTTCAACCCGCCCTTCTCAAGCACTACACACCAGCCTGCCCCTCTTACCGCTTCCACTCGATGGGCAATGGTAACCACTGTGCTTTGCGCCAACTCTTCTCTTATCACTTCCTGGATCTTCCCCGCAGTTTCTTTATCAATACTCGCGGTTGCCTCGTCCATTATTATTATACTACTCCTCCTCAATAATGCTCTCGCAAGCCCTACAAGCTGTCTTTGTCCTTGACTTAGATTTTTCCCACCAGAATCAATATTAGTTTCCAGTGTCCAATTATGACGTAAAGCAATTTTGGAAAGAACGAATGAACATTCATCGTCGGAGTATTCCTCCATAGGGTCAAGATTCATACGCATAGTCCCAGGAAATAAAACGGGCTCTTGAGCGAGAAACGTAATGCGTTTACGTAGAGCTTGAGTTTTGACTTTGGAAATATCAATTCCGTCAACGAGGATTCGTCCTGTGCTTGGTAATGTTGTGGCGAGGATGGAGAGAGCAAGTGAAGATTTTCCGCTGCCGGTACGCCCGATGAGGGCGGTGGTGGAACCACCTTTAATGGTTAAGGAGATATTTCTAAGGGACGGTTCGAGGTGAGGGGCATATTTTATGGTTACGTTTTCGAAAACTATATCGCCACCGAGGCGAGGCCAGTAGGCCGGTGGATCGATGTCACCCGGGGATTCTTGGTCGAGATGTAGGAGTTCTACTACACGTTCTACTGAGACAAATTCCATTTGTAGTTGGCCGTATGATTGGCATAATCCCTTTGTTGATGATACAAATCGGGATGCGGCGGAAAGAACGAAAGCTGTGAGACCTGGTGATAGATTCTGATAGATGGCTATAACTGTCATAAGAAATGTTGATATGGAAGAAAGTAAGTTGAATCTGAACGCAAGCCATGCTTGTAATGACCAATAAAAGTGATCCATCTTTTGGAATATGTCCGTCACTTCAATGACTCGATCTTGAAAACGATGTTGTGCACAAAATGCACGTATAGTACCAAGCCCTTCAGTAAGTAGACCAAAATTTGAGATTAATGGTGTGAGAGAAACCATTTCGAGACGACGTAAACTTTGAGATGTGGGTAGGAATTGAATATATATCAATACAATCGTGATAACTAGGAATATTGCAAAAGCCAAGAAGGTTGGCGTAAGAGATCCGATAACTAGAACAGATGTAATCCAGGTGACTACCAAGTATGCAAACGATGTAAAGTGAGAACTTAAATTTCCATCGATGACGCTTATGTCTGATGTCATGCGATTCATTAGACGTCCCACGGGCGTCACATCGTAGAAACGGAATGTAGCATGAACTACCCTCGTCATAACTCTCTCGAAAATGGTTTTGCCAGCCGTGTAGACCATCAATTGTGCAGCGGCCCGGAAAACGACAAAAGCAACAGACTGAGCAAGGGCAAGTAGAAAGAATCCAAGTAACCATGGCTCAATGTTGGTTTCTGGGGATGGGAGCCGACTCAATGGATCTCTAGATGGTTTTCGTGGTCCTTCGTATGCTTCTCCCCATGCTTTGAGAAACCAGGTCTCGGCAACATCGAGTAGTCGATAAGCAGTCAATACCAGTATAATTAGAGCCCAATAGCTTAGCTTTCCTGCTTTGATGTATTCCCAGTACACTGAAGCTTTGATACCACCGTGCTCCCGATGTTCATCTTCCATAAATTTCTCGGGAATTGCAGCGGCTGTTTCTTCTTCATTTTCTTTTCGCTCTTCCGCTGCAGAGTCCGACGATCCTACAGTGTTTAGCAGCTCAGACGGAACAGATTCGGGATCGAATACTTCTGCGGTTCCATTTGCCATTCTGATAATCTGTTTTGCTATTCCCTGACATAACTCTGTACGATGAGTTACTAGTATAATAGTTCTTCCTTCCGCCAATGAGCCCGTTAGGCATTTCTTCACAACTGACTCCGCTGTGTGGTGATCAAGTGCTGACAGAGGATCGTCAAGAAATAGGATTTTCGCACTGGAGTAAATTGCTCGTGCCAATGCGACGCGAGCTCTTTGTCCACCAGATAATCCAACTCCATTTTCGCCAACCAAGGATAAATCACCATTCTTGAAGTTTACCATGTCTGGAATTAAAGCACAGGCGTCTAGCACTTGTTTGTATCGGCTCTCTTGATATGGAGCAGAGAACAAAATGTTTTCTCTGATGCTCATGCTTTGGAGCCATGGTGTTTGGGCACAATATCCAACCACTTCATTGACAGGTCTGTATACGCCACTAAGATGATCAAGCTCGCCGAGCAGAGCCTGTAGCAGGGCTGTCTTTCCGGAAGCTACTTCTCCATAGATAAGAGATAGCCCAGATGGGAATGATACTGAAACATTTTGTAAGACGGGGTCCGTAGCTCCAGGCCAAGCAAATGAGGCAGCATTCATCTTAAGTCGCTCATCTGACCTTTGATTTGCCTCTAATTCTGGTTTGTCTGGCTCATTCATGAAATCCTCGATACGCCCCATTGCTATTCGGGCGTTAAGCAGAGTTGTGACAAGGTTTGGCACGGTCTGTAATCCGTATTGAAGCATTTGAAATAATTGAAGAGCAGGAAACGCCACATCAACACGTAATGGCTGACCCGCCCAAACACAATAGGCCCAGAAAGCCACTACAGGAAACATTCCACTCGAGAACATGTAGATAAAGCCCATGAGAACGCTCCAGATGTTAGTAATAACGCGCAGCCATAACTCGTTCTGTCTTGCTTCCATAATGCGGGCAAGCCAAATATCCTGCCACCCATACCAACGCAAGTGTCTAGAAATAATTAATCAACAGAACTCAATGATAACAACCTTGGATCTTCAATTGAGGAAGTGAAGTCTTACCTGATTGACTCAACGAGTTGTGTGATTTTGTGGAGTTTGGTATCAGCGGCGGTTCTCCGTTGTCTTTCGTAATATAGAAGAGCCTTCACAACCAAAACATTAAGAGCTTGACCTATGAAAACAGCTATAACCCCAATAAAGCAAGGCCATCCGAGAAGTTTCCAAACAGCAATAATTGAGAGGATTAATCCAAGTGGTTGGGTAATAAAATCGGCGAAATCCCAGAAACTGTTTCAAAATGTTAGCAAGGCAAGCGGCTAATAATTTTGGGCGTGAATTTCTACCGTTGAGCGACTTCGTAGGCATCTCCTCTGCGAGTGTTGTTAGTAAAAGTTATTGATGTTTGGGACGGCAACCTAACCTCATCAAGTTCAGGATCTTGCCCATTGTGGCCGGCTCTTTTGGTTTCTTGGGTTCTTTTGTTCGCAAACCACAGCAAGAACCAAAAGGTTTCGCAATAGTATTGAATCCTTTCTTCCACCATGGTAACAAAGGCCCTTTCGCTAAATCATCTGGAGCACCTCCATTCGTTCCATTGACTCCTCCGTGAATATGTTCATCCTCTTTGGGCTTCGTGCTTATGCTGACTGTTTTCCTTGACAACGATTTCTCAAAAAGCATAGTAATGAGTACTCCTCGGGATCTTTCATAAGAACGCCTACCATACCAAGTTGCAAACACATCGCATTGAGCAGATATAAGTCGAATAACAAGGGCAATTAGAGAGTAGGTCAATGTGGCCTGCTTTGGGGCTAGAGGGTTTTCCATACTTGCAAGTATTTTCTGGAGTAGCAAAGGCGCAGCAATTTCTTTGAAATGTTAGTGATTACAGTTCTAGTTTTATGACGTCTGTAGAGTTGTAATACCTGCCACTGACTTGTAAATACCCAAAGAACCAAGGATAACAAGATCAATTCCTGTGACGTCGATAAGTCTTTTTAGTACCGAGCCACTGGTATCTCTAAACTTCTCATGCAATATCCTATGCTGAAATTGGTAGCTTAGACTCCAGACGTTATCTTCATTCAATTGTTTAGCTTTTCCTATTGACATGAGAGGTGACATCCAAGACACGCTCATAAACTGCCAAAGAGTCAGGTTATCCTCTGGACTTCGAAGTGAATCACTCGGTGGACTGAAGGCTGAACTGATCCGGTCGTTACTGAGGGACGGATCACGCATTGGCATCTGTAGGATGACGAAAATTGCTGCAATCGAAGTCACCCAAGAAAGAACCAGGGGAGCATCCTTGGGGTGCAACGTCGAGAATTTATCGAGCAAGACGAAGTATTGTGTGATAAAAATGCTGATATAGAGCACGAGTAAAGATTTTGGTGTCTTCGCCGGTTGAAGAATGGCAATGAGGAGACATGCTACTGCCCACGATATTGTAGGAAATATCATCATCAAGTGAAAATTTCGATGTATATGAAAATTAGGATAAAATATTGATGATAGCTGTAGTAATGTGCCAACGATTGAGATGCCGAACAAACACAATGTCATGCCTGTGAATACGTGCGGCCGGCGCCTATTTCCTAGCTCACCAGATTTCTCCTCTGGCTCTTCCACGAATGATCGAAGCCATGAAGGTGAAAATTGATTGATTGGTAGTAGTTGTATTAGAAGTCCAAGGATAATTAAGGCACTAATGACCGCTGGAATACCGGCTATGAATGGTATGAAGCAAGTTTCAAATCTTGCGTTCACAGAGTCCTTAAATTTGTGTCAGCTCATATGAATTGACAATTGGAATATGTGAAATATGTGAAGGTATACCCAAACTCGACCACATTGATCATTGTCGTTTGCTAAATTGATAGTAAAATTGTGATTGGAGCCCTTCTGAACATTGAATGAAGCCAGAACATCAGGCTTCAGGACGAATTGGGTCATCATCGCCCCAGGAGTGCTCCCCAAGAGCTTTCTCTTTTCTTAGAAGCAATAGAAAAGGAAGTGGTCGAATGAATTCAGTATTAATAGCATTTGCAAAGTGAAGATATACTTCTAGTAAAAGTATGTATGATATAAGATATAAGGAATGATGTTGGTATCTAATATCTACCTAGAAATTATATGTAGCAAAGCGGTGCGTTGGTTGGCTTACCAAGGTTCAAGGTGGGTACTAGGTAGGCATGCTGGTCTCCGCTAGATTGACGTATCGAGTCAAAAGTAAGGGAGAACAATTACTACAAGTAGTTTAGCTCCAAATTCTAAGAAGGGTCTGATGATGTGATTCGTCAAGATTTCTCGAAACCGCCCAAAAAGGATAAGGTTAAAATCATGACAGAGTTCTCGGTGAAGAGTGGCAAATTGAGCGGTGAACTTTTTATTTGACAGTGATACTTAGCTTAAGGTCTACGAGTCGGAAGTACTTGAGGAAGACTGATATGAAATCATATCACCGAGTACACGGGCACGACAGGGTATAAGAGACCCTGATGGATGAATTGTATTGTATGGAGCACTTGAAACATCCTTCACAATCTTGTATGAAAATGCAGGAACATGACAAGATGTAGGTTAAGGTTAAAAGAATTGACCATCTAGGTGGGCAGTGACTAGGCGCCGGGAACCTGGGAGAAGTCAATGCCAGCAACGTTCGGGAGCCTGCAGGTGCTTCAATTGGCACCTATCTCACAGTCTCATAGAGCAAGTTGGGTTGCCATCCAGACAGATGGTGGTTTGCCTTACTTTCGATTTCCGTTTGTCAGAAAGTTCGAAGACGACAATGAGAATGTAGCTCATCTAGGCGCCATAGGAATTCATTGACACTATTGGAGATGCCAGCCCTAAATTGATAGCTTTTGTTAAGCGGTACGTTTTTGATGGACGCCCACTTCTGCACGTCATGTGTAGCTTTGGAGATGACATACAAATAAGTGAGTGATGGTGGCGCCTATACGCCTCCCACAATTCAAGAGTTATCAAAGTCCAACAGGTCCTTGACGGGTTTCAGTAAATAAACACGTACTAGGATTATTTTGGAAGCCCACCTGACCCATAAGTCTCTCCACAGAAACCTGGTATGTCTTCCCAACCAGGCAAAGATCATTCACTATTCAATATCTAGACGCGTAAGACCGAAGTATGTTTCAACGACGAAGAAAAATTCAACATCTGGACAGCAGCTAAATATTCAACATTGAAGATACCCACGGTATTCAAGTCGGATAGTCATGTTGGGTGTTTGACGTCTCATTCTTGGGTAGTCCTACAAGATGTCACAATCTTGGCGAAGAGTGCACCTGAACGATGAAGGAGAGAATGCTATCAAGTCCCTGCTTCCTAAAGGCCATGATGAAACCTCGAATGCCACGACAATTCCGACACAACGCCTTCAATCTCAGAAGCCTAGTCTTACTTTGTTTACTTGGTATCTTGTGGATATGTACATCGACATTATTGCTTGATCAACTGGGCTTTCAACCTCTTCCTCTGGAACCCATCACGGAATATGAGGTCCAAAGAAATACTCTCATCGCTCGCCAAATCATCAAAACCCCTGTTCCCGAATATGATTTTAGAGAGATTGGAAGAAGAATTCAAATTCTTACGAGATGGTTGATGCAGATCAATATGGGTGGTAATCTAATCGACACAAAAACATTTTCAGAGTATGAATCACTGGTAGAACAGACCATTATCTCACTCTTCCCGTTCATACACATTGAAAATGAATGGTTATACCACAATCCCACGTCGTTCACAAAGCTCAGAAAATCAATTATTCCTGGATCCCGCGGAATTGTTATACCCACGGGTATAAAGACTTTCCGCTATACATGTCATCTCATCCTCAACCTACGGTCAACTCTCAAATCGGCGTTGTCCATACAAATCATATATGCTGGGAATCTTGATCTTCCCCCTACATATCGCTCCGCGCTCCTGTCCCTCATTTCCAGCCTCAATCTTCCAGACATCGAATTCTTAGACATCACAAAAGTTTTCGACGATACAACACTGCAAATATCAGATGGAATGAGTAAATGGGCCATCAAGCCCTTTGCACTCCTCGCTTCGACTTTCGAAGAAGTTATTCTGATTGATTCTGATGCCATTTTTCTTCAACCCCCAGAAGTAATTTTGAACGCTCATTCTGAATATTTAAAAACCGGCACACTTTTCTTTCACGATAGATTAATTGGAAAGAATGCGTATAGATACCGTCATGAATTTTGGCGATGGCAAATGAAGGGGCATCATCCAAGTTCCACATTTAAAAAGTCAAGAGTCATGAAGGAAAATTATGGACAAGAGCAAGATTCTGGTGTTGTAGTACTTAATAAGGGGAAATTGCAGGTATTAATGGGGCTACTGCATGCTTGTTGGCAAAATACATATGCAATTCGGGAACTCGTTACATATCGGAATACACACGGGGATAAGGAGACTTATTGGATGGGAATGGAACTCAGTGGTGTGGAATATAGTTTTGCCGAGCATTATGGGGGTATTATTGGGGAGAAGATTACGAATGAGACGGTGAAGCCAGTGAGGGAGGGGGTTTGTGGGAGTGTTATTGCGCATGTGGATGAAGGGGGAAGGTTGCTTTGGTTTAATGGGGGCTTGGTTAGGAGGAAGGATGATTGGGAGGGGAAGAGGGCTTTTATGGATGTTAGGGAGGGAGGCATAATGTGGGCGTTGGATGGGAATTGGAGGTGGAATCGTGATGGGAATGAGTGGAATACAGCGTGTATGGAGGGAGGGGTTGTGAAGGATTTGAGTGTGGAAGAGAAGAGGGTTATTGAGAGGAGTGTAGAGGGGGCTAGGGAGGTGGATAATAAATTTGCGGAGTTGATGGGATTACTGGAGCCGGAGGTGAAAGAGAAAGGGAGAGGATACGAGAGTTATGAGAGAGTTGTGGCAAGAGGTGGATGACTGGGATGTTTGAGAAATCGAAATTTGTTTAGGGCTTGAACTAACGACGCAGACAAAATATACCACCACATATACAAACACCTTCTACACCGTTTGGACAGATAAAAGTACGTTAATATTCCGACTGAATTCATTCGCTCCTCACCATTTCAAGACATACACCCAGATACTATCCGGGGTATCACTATTGTAGATCCGAGTCCTCTGGTACTGTGCTGAGTGCTCTGCAATTTCTGTGATTTAGAGCCTATTGACAGACTATCTGATGAAGTATGGTATTGATTTCAAACTTCGACATCCTCTCGAGGTGGTGAATCATTCCGCCATACAGGGGAATTGAATATGCTTCGATCACTCCCTCCGCCATCCGAAGCATAGTTAAAATAGTCTTCCAAAATATTTGCTTGGGAGTTGCACTGAAGAATAGAGTCATTTGCAGTAGGTGCAATCTATAGAGGATAGTTATCACTCTTCTCTTTTGAATTCGCAGCTCGATCATGGAATGCCTTGTCACCTCCTCGGTTGGCGTGTTTCTGGGAGTTCTGCTCGATGATCATAGCCTCTGCGGCAGCCTTGATGGTCCTTGGAGGGTATTCCCTAATTATAAGGGATCTGTCCACATGTGTAATGGATTGGTTATCATCGTCGTTGAGAACTGCGTTTGCGAGCTCCTCATCAAGTACTTCTGACTGAGATTTCGATTTTTTCAGCGCTGCCTTCAGTTCTTCTTTTATTGTGTCTATCAATATGTAAGTGTCTGCTTTGCCTTGGGAAAATACTGGGTAAAATACCTTACTACATCTAGTTCATGTCCGTTGTCCGCAATTTCGTTTCTTATCAGACTTAACAGTACCTAATTGCAAGTTGCTCTTTAACGGCTCCAAGAACCCACGCAGTTCCACCATCTTCGATTCCTCCTGCAGCCATTTGATTTTCGATCCGAGGCGGTACTTGCTTTTTCTATATGGCTCTAGCCTTTTCAGGATCGTGTTCATACTGCTATAAACTAACTCTCATTGTATGATTAACCCCGGTACAACACCAACAGCCTTGTCTAGAATTACCGACCGCGATGCCTTTATTGTTCGGTGTTGAAGGTTTTCTCTTACAACAACCAGAATCTCTGCAAATATGCGCACTTCTGATAAAAATAGTAGAATGTCATCTCCTGCCGAGTCGAGAGCTTTTGAGTGCCTGGAAGATCTTGAAGCCTGCATCCCATCCGCGACGCTCAAGATCCCAGAGATCACGCCGAGAATCTCGGCTATTGAGGACAGAATTTCAAAGAAGTCCAGATAGCAGCACGATGAATGCGCCACTGAGAAGTGAAATGATCAAATGTTTGTGGTTTGCAGCGATGTACAGTACAGTAGTGAGTCTTATACATTGTTGTTTTTCTTGAAGCTGCGGCTTGTGGCGGCTGTGCAAACGAGTCGGATGCAAGGCCCTCTCATGGGTGTATCGAAATTTGACGCCGATTTCGACTTTTACGGTAATACAGTGCAAGCAAATGTTGCCTTTTTCCAATCTATGATTCCTTATTCTTAGCTTGTTTGACCTTCTACACCAAGTAAGGTTAGTTGGTTCATGTCAGGCAGCGCCAATACTCGCTGCGGTCATTTAGAGCTAGTTTGGCTTGTATTTTCTGCCTTAGTCATCGGCGAAAGTACCGAAGAGGGTGTCTGGGGAAAATTTAGATGGAAATCACGCAGATAAAGAGGCCCAAGGAAATCAGAAATCTATGACCAATGTGCCCAGTGGAGACATGGAAAACGTGTTTGAGTGGAAGGATCAGTTGCTGCGTGGACCAGCTGACACTGCGCTTTGTTCCGAATCGAAATCATGGCATACGATGAGACCCAATCGGGAGAAGGAAGGCGAGAGACTTGTTGTTTTGATATTTTCCATGAGATCGTTTGTGAGGCAGCAGGGAAACAATTACTTGTCTTTGAGACAGAAAGTTGAAGCTGATTTGAATGATAGAGCCAAGGCGTTCTTATGTTTTAGTACTACTGGGGTTTTGGATGGCTTGCAGGGTGAAGTTAGTGAGGGGTCTTTGTGAAGAAATGGGAGAGTTGTGTGGGACCTTTTAGAGATGAGGAATGAGGAGTTTAGGGAGCTCTTTCGTGCTCGTTGAGGGGCAGATGGGAGTTTATATCTTTGTTCAAGTATCCAGCGCTAAAACATGTGCATTTTCACTACCAACATTTCCTGATAAAGTTATCTGTGCACAATTAGTTCGGGGCTTAATTAGTATTCTCCCCTCCATCACCCAAGAAGGCCGGAAATCATTAGCACGAGAACATGTAATCAATTCGAAACTGTTTCTTTTCTGTAAATCTAGTCGGAGCATAGTATGAAGTGGTTTTTCCTAGCTCTGTAGCCCGCCCAAATGACTATAAAAACGTCGACCCCCCAAATGCGCCACTTTTGCCTTTCTTAACTTCATGTTTTCCCACTTTCCCCGCCACCCAAAGATGTATCCCAACCAAAGTTATCCTACCCTTCCTGACCATCTAAACATCTCCAAGTCCTATCACTCATCAAGATCCTGCGCTAGCAAGTTTCTAGCATCAAGTCATCATACAACCTTCTCAAAGTTTAAGAGCCTTACCTGCATTCACCGCAGAAACAAATTCCTTCCAAAGCGCACTCTCACCATCATAATCCACGGTAGTGATATAGAGTGAACCAATACCCGCAGTCGCGATAGATTTAACTAGAGAAGCTTGTTCGGTTGCCGTGCCAGTGAAATGGTGAAACATGGCGGTGGATTTTGCGCGCTGATTTGTTGGGACTAGAAAGATTTGTCGTTAGTGCGAGCAGGATTGAAAGAATAGAAATAGAGAGATGGAATAAGAATGAGAGATAAAGGAGCAAACGTACTAGCATTAACGCTCGCTAAAGCCTTTGAAGCATCATAAGCATTCTCCAACATCAAGATGTGATCAGCAATATTGAAGAAAGCTGAATCGGCAATAACTCCTGGGTTGAAGGTGACGGTGAAACCTTTAGAATGGGTGTGAGTTGCGATTGTGGACATCCAGGCTGAGGTGGTGGTATTCCAGTTTGAGATGCACTGGTCGAAGAAGATGCCGGAGATGTGGATATCTTTTGCAGTATAGGTGGACCAGAAGGCATCTGTTTGAGCGAGGGGTGTTAGTTTTTAAGTATGAACTATGATGGTAGGGAATAGGGGGTGGATGTTAGCACTCGGTCGATATTAAGTGATAAAAAGACCTGTACATACAAGTATCAACCTCAGCCGCAATCTCCTGAGTAGTTCGATGCATATATGTAGTATCAACATAACCAAGCAAATTGACATTTCCAAAAGCATTCAAAGATGCAATACCATCAATGTAGTTAGTATCGGGAAAGGTATTAACTGGACCAGGACCATTATGTGGATTGACAATGATGTTGAAATCAACAGAGGGATATGCTGCAACTGCTGTGTTGACCCAATTCCATACTCCTGGTCGGGGATAGATGTAGAGGGGGAGAAGGATGGAGCTAAGATTAACCATTGTGAATGTTTTGGGAGGGTGTTTGTAGTTGGTGTGATTTCTTGTTATGAGGACTAAACGTGCTTTGTATTGTCCAGAGTCGACTTTTAGATGGTTTGTAGATTTGAAGGAGAGATCTATGTGCAAAGATGTCTCTTAAATAAAGAAGGAAAGGCAGTATCTTGTTCTGATACCTAGCTACTAGCACTAACTATCAATACAGACAAATTTCAACCTCGGATTCACCATTTCATCATTAGAAGATCTTCATATCACCAGGTTATACACTAGATTTCCACTGCATTGTCTAATTTCGATTTGCCCAAATGCGGATGGGGATCATTTGTGATGAATAGAAAGATGGATTGAATAGGTGCTAGCCTTTCGAGACGGTGAAACTAACTGCTAGTAGTTCTACAACCATGACCCGAGGTCTGAATTAGGTTCTATTACTTTTTATTAAAATTAGACTCTATATAGTTCTGAGGATGGCCAATTCTACTCCATTGCTATTCGCGATGGATGAATGTTGGTCTTGAACATTCTTAGTCTAATCGTCGCCATTTTCGTTTGAGTGAAGCGTCCGAATGGGTCTTGAATGATGTCCTCACAGACTTAGAATTCATCTATGGGAAATTAGATTTATTAGTTTGCTATTGTGGATTTTCTTTTGGCATGGTTCGTTAAATTTGCATGATCAACAAATTTTTACTTAAGATTTTGCTAATTATGCCATACTTTTGAATAAAAATTCCATGATTCGCTTTTCCAAACTGATTCATCTGACGATGCGTGGGAGTAATATAACCAATATTCGAGTGAATATTACAATCTACACGCACAAGGTATATATTTGAATTAAAATGGCATCTGATCCAGCTATGAATTTAAGGAATAACTTCATAATGATGGAGATGCTAAGAGCACTCTCTAAGAAACTTTTAAATCTTGTATCGACAAGATTAGCGGGTACGTACTACCGGTATCAATCAGGACATCTAAAGCCTCAAGCTCGCTAGAAACTGCTTAGATTCTCGCGTTCAATCTAATGACTCCTGCCAAGAACAGATGGAACAGGTATGTACGTTTCCGTAACGCCTCATCTTCATTCAAGAGACGACGAGATAGATTGCGTGCTCTACAATTGCCGAGCGATCAAATTATGTAACACTTAGTCACTACTAAGAAATTATAATGTATCCAAAGATATTAGGAGAGATTGCAAAGTCTTCTGCAGCCCCATTCCGATCGAACGATTTTCTGAGAAGTTAAATGATGCAATTCTATTGCTGGATACCTCGGTTGGGAGTACATTTTGATGGAATCTCTACTTGGACCATCATGGTCATTCATGGATAGGCATGAGCATTGGTCGTGATCGATAAGAGGCTTATAGGGGTGCCTACAATATATGTGACTTTGATGAGGAAGAGCAGATATGATTTGAAGAGATCACCATCCTCGAAATCACCATCCTCGACACTTATTAAAGACCAGCCATACTACCTAGGTATGCTTCCCACTTAGTACTCTAATAAGCGGGACCATTTGCGGCCTACTCTACGACTTGTGAGTGAATATCAGCCGCTACGAAATATCATAAGATTAGCCATTATTCGAGATCCTATTAAGCACGACTCCACTGCTACTTCTTCTTTGCGTTATCATACGTAAAGAAGGTTACTGAAGAAGCCATCAAGAGATGTACTGACCACTGTATCCAGTAAGTAGTCCAAAACATATCCGATTAGTTCGTCCAAAAAAAACAATATCATACAGTCCGAACAGATTGGACTGCATATGCTCAAAATGCTACATTTTCCCCCAAAACGGATTATTTTGCTTATAGAAAATTATATTTCAATCATTCTACTTACGATATTTCAACATATCTAACCTAAATATCTTTGTAGTCCGGATTAGTTGCTCAAAAACCTAAGGCGAGTTGAACTATTAGACGCTAATTCGCAACCTAAGGATCTGAAATTGTGTATTTCGTATAAAGGTATTATGAAAACCTATATGTGGAAAGCGGGATTAATGTAAGAGAATTTCCTTTTACTAATTGGAAATTTGGGTTAGTATTTGGAAAGAAGTGGGATTTACTATTCGGAAAAATAGGGATTGGAAAAAAGAATGTATAGAAAAAGACTTGATATTGTGTATATCACATTCAGGGCATTTGAAATTTCTATAATATATCTTAATAAGTAATGAATAATTTAATGAAATTAGATTACAGAATTATCTATACAAGTTATATTAGCTAATTATTATCTATTTATTAAATACACATCAGAAGTTAGACAAAGGCGTTTAATATACTAATTATACTTACTCGTTAGAGATTAAAAGTTAAAAGAATACTAGATACTAATAGTCGGCTCTCCATGGATCAGCCGCCTGGTTCCCAGTCGGGGAAAGCGAGTGTCCCCGGAAAGCGAGTGTCCCTTTGGGTATAAATCTTTAAATAACTTAGCTATCTATAAGTTAATATAATAAATATTATATTAATGAATTCAGAATTTCTGTAGCAATCTAAATATATAAAAATTATTAGATAATTATCAAAATTGATAGATTGGTAC
>NGKG01000021.1:482701-513294 GCA_002162505.1 Myriosclerotinia scirpicola | reverse complement strand
AATCACTGCACTCATCCCCCTTTCCCCCTCTGGAATTTTCTCTAATAAATCTCCCCCACTCCCACTCCCATTCCCACTCCCACTCCCACTCCCATCCCCATATCCATCCCCATCCCCATTCCCACTCCCATTCCCACTCCCACTCCCATCCCCACTTGCATACACAGCAAACGCATCCTCAAGCATAACCACCGCATCAGCAATCTCAAAAAACTGCTCAGACGCAATGGTGCCGGGATTCAGCATCACGCTGAGATTGAGCGCGTGCGCGTGCGTCGCCAGCTGCGTCATGTAGGAGGAGGTGCTGGCGGTCCATTCGTGGACGGCTTCGTCGAAGAAGATGCCGTGGATGGGGAGGGCGGTTGGGGTGTGCGTGGTCCAGTATTTATCTGTTTTGTTGGGGTGGTGTTGGTGTTTGTTTATTTTCTTCCATACTTGTATACTTGTTCATACATACATACATGCCATTTTTTAAGAAAAAAACAGAACTAAAATAGAATAAACAGGACAGAACTCACAAGTCTCAACCTCCTGCTCCACGGCCGTGATACTCTTTGCCATATATTTCGTGGCGACATATCCCAACAAGCGCACATTATCAAAAGTCGTCAAGTTGGTGATTCCGGCGATGTAGTCGTGCTCGGGATAGGTGTTCAGGGGGCCGGGCCCGGAGTTGGGGTTGATGATGATGGTGAAGGGGAGCGAGGGGTGCGCGGATAGGGCTTCGGTGACCCAGTTCCAGGCGCCGGGGGTGGGGTAGAGGTAGAGGGGGAGGAGGATGGATGTTGTGGGGATCATGTTGGGGTGTGGTTTGTGGTGTATGGTGTATGGTGTATGGTTTGTGGTGTGTGGTGTGTGGTGTATGGTTTGTGGTGTATGGTGTATGGTTTGTGGTGTGTGGTTTGTGGTTTATGCTTTGTGTTTTATGGTTTGTGGTGGGTGTATGATGTATGATAGAGGGAGTGAACGAGTAACTGGGAAGGAAATGTATGTATGTATGTACAGTAAAAGAGTAGGTCTTCAGAATTAGTCAATCTAATCTTCCATACAACAAATGAATGAATGAATGAGTCCCGACTCTAAAGAAGAAAATCGAATGATTCCAAAGATTGAATTTTCTCCAAAATAGAGAGAGTGACTAAATGAGATGAAAAAAAAAGAAGAAATATGATATAATCATATAATCATATAGAAAAAACGGTAAGAAATACCCTATTCTCCTTTTCATCATCTACCCATAACCTTTTAATATGGGCTGATTCGAGATTAATCACCTTCAATTTCCACATCCATTTCCACGGCCACCTGCAGGTAGGTAATCTACAGGCTACAGCAAGTTCAAAACAAATCATCTCCGAGTCCCAAACGCGCGTTAATCATTTATTCGTACCAAACATACTATACCATATATCAGTATTTAGCCGCCTATATAAGGGGGTTCCAGTATCCTTGGCAGCGCAACAGAAGGATGAAGAAGCTACGCCTAGAACTCCACCATCGAAGAACTTTAAAATTAAGAAATAAATAAAGTTAGGCATGATAGGATTTTTAACCTAGGTACTAGGGATTGTTTCAAAGAGATTCTTGTGGCTGTGTAACCGAATCTGGTTATTAGGAACCCCAATCATTTTGTATAATTTGTATGCTGACTCCTGGGTAAACTTGGCACTTTACTGGTGAGATCATGTCGTGTAGTACAAATGACTAAAAAGTATTAAATGTAAACCATGGATTGGTTGCTACCGAAGGATTTTTTATCCATGAAACAGATGCTTTTTATTCATGGCGTAGGGGAAAGATTATGATTGGGGTGAGTGATTTTTCTATCTAGAATCTAGATCGTGTAGTCCTGTAATGCAATATGAGTAATTAATGCAGGTACAATTGAAAAGAATGGTCTTGAAACATACGAAATGAGAGGTGAACGGCTAAGAGTGTGTTTCTTAATTCCAGTAACGAATTAATCAATTACGTATTGAAGACTTTATATCCATGGCGGAATCGCATAGTGTAGACTTAGACTTACATTTTGTACTTGACAGTTATGCGACTACCCGGGAAATCTTAGGAATATTGTAATCTTAGTTCGATAGTTTTACCGTAGAACGATTCATACCGAAGAAACCAAATCGTAACGGAATATCATTTGGATCCATGCCGTAGAAAGAAATTGAAAATGAATCGAAAGAGGGGAAATATATCAAACAAGTAAAAGGAAAACGAGGAAAGATTAGGCAGCTGGAT
The DNA here is from genome assembly GCA_002162505.1 of Myriosclerotinia scirpicola. NCBI lineage: Eukaryota > Fungi > Ascomycota > Leotiomycetes > Helotiales > Sclerotiniaceae > Myriosclerotinia > Myriosclerotinia scirpicola. Next base: position 511,050 of record NGKG01000021.1, on the reverse strand, counting down.
ACCGACTGACCTAATCCGTAGAATCCTAAATTTAAGATCAACAAGTTCTAGCTGCCTTCCACCAAAAGCATAAGAGACCAAGAGGCTTATCAGGGGATATAAGCCGAAACCCTGGGAACTCGACAATGCGACACGCCACAAAACTTGGGTGGCTTTCGAACAATCAGGTGAGGCTTACAGAACGCGACGCATTCGTAGCCAAAGCCAAAACATCTTTGGCAGGGGGCAAAAGTCAACGCGCCCAATAGAACAATATCAGTTCGACAAATCGAGATATCGCACGCAACCTTTTTCTATATAAAACTCCGAGCTGACGGAAAAAAAAGGGACATATATACTCATATTCACCTTTGTTGCGCTCCTTTACCATGGTGCACTTGTCATGTTGATTGAGGAAATCATGAGACGCATTGGAGAGTACGATAAGTGCACTTATCAGAAGAAGATACAGACACAGCAAGCGATTACTCTACTTATAATGATACGAGAATCATCATGAGCGTGAACATAATAAATCTATGTTGCTAGTCCCTTACTCGTAGCAGCCTCATGCAAACTCTAGATCATTTCTTAATCCCATCAACGGCGCGAAATATGATAACAATGTCGAAGTTTGTACTCGCCTAAGGAAGCTTATTTTATATCTAGATTTTAATCTGTATAGCTTCAGACGCATCGAAAAGCTTCGGAAGCTTCGAAAAGCTTCGGAAAGATGTGCCCGTTGAGGATGAGCAGGAATGGCTGAGACGGGTATTTGCAGCACTATAAACACTGAACGATATGAACCTTTTCATTGTGATAGAATAAGTAGCTAGATATAGATTCACTATTAATCTTGTATATAATATCTCAGGATCTCAGGCGTAATATTGACATGAAAGTGAAAAAACAGTTGGCTTTACGGCCTTTCAATGGCCATGGGACTAGAAGCCAATGTTTGATGAAGAGAAGATAGCGGCCTCTGATAAGCCAGAGTAGGTTCCGCCATCTCCTCGAGGATTCAAACAGGGAATCATGGAAAGAAATCTTTGAAACTTTGATGATATTTGGGAATACGAAAGTCTTTTTGAAGGGTTTGATCGTGATTGGCCCCCGGAGGGCTAGCGGAGTGCCATTTCAATCTCTTTATGGGGGCCAAGCCCCCAAACCCCCGTAGCTCGCTGCGCTCGATAGTCTTTTGCTCAAACTCTTGCTACTCGTATCATAGCCGAGAAATCCACGGTCTAAACTCTTGACTCACTCAATTGTAGATCGCAGAGGAACAATGATTATACCGGAGTACTAAAACATAGGACACGCCAGCTAGCTAACTTGTCGTTGTAATGATATTGCAGACCATATGGATAAAAAGTTGCTAGAGCATCATCTTTGCCAAGACTTCGAGGGCTAAGATTTGAGGTTATAGGGCCAAAAGAAGCATAGGTAAATATCGGAGGGAGGTGTTGACTTGCCCAAAACATGGCTTGGGGTGCTTAATCTCAAAGTACTGTATAATTTTTCAAAGATTGGTCATTCTTGACAGAAACCCAGTCTAACCATTTTAGGAAAGAGGGGCAAATGACCACGAGCCCCCCTTGATGCTCGCGAAATTTGCAAGCTAATAATGTTATATTTCTGTAACATGTCTGAGCAATGTTACGAAACTGGATGCGAACGATATAGTTTACACATTGGCTTTTATGCTTTCGATAATATATTATTTGACAATCCAGAAAATTCCACTCATTATTGCCGACCTACTAGTATTATACATACTTAAGTTTCCAAAGTACTCAGGCTAATTTTGAGCCTTGAAGTATGCTCGAGAAGATTGAGGAGGAGACTTAGCGTTTGACGAGGCTTAGGTATATATAAAGTACAGCGCACTTTTGATCTAGAATACCTGATACACAAAGAAAGAAATCAAAAGAATATGGCAAGGAAAGTATAGGAATAACCGTTGTAATAGACCCCAACCTAGAAGGAATCGAAGAGAAAAGAAAGAAAGAATCCCATCATTTTCTTCCAAACTCCCATCTCCTTCCAAGAAAGTTCACCACCGTCGATGTAAAATCCAAGATCGAATACTAGAACTCACCCACTGTGGTAAACACATCTTTCATTTCGGGCTCATCGGAGCATCTCACTAACAATTACGATCTAATTAGGCAAACTCTTAGACCAAGTAGAGAATATATACAGGATTTCCCCCCAGAGACTTGAGCTTCCATTCCTCTGGTTATTCGTCGATAAATTTAGTTAATAAAACCAGAAGCTGATGCATTGGTCTTGTAAACGTTAAAGTTGGGCTGATACCATTCTTTGGGACCGTAGAAATTTGCTAAGGGACTTCATCAGTAGGCAAGACTTCACACGTCACTAAAATCGATATATATATCCATTATGAAAGGGACCACCTCCATCTCCTTCTGGATCGCTATTCTAGCTCATAGAAGCCAAGCACTTCTACTTGCACATGTGCCTCTACAAGAAGAAAAAATGAATTTCCATGAAAGAATAGTGGATAATGAATGGAAGACATCCAAATGCATATTCATAAAATGAGAAAGATCGGGGAGAGAAAAGTAACGGAATTGAGAAGATCAGATGATGAGATATTGGACGTCTCGAGAGCAATAACATAGCTGTATAAACTCTCAAGATCTCGAAACAACCATACAATTTTCCGGTATGTTGATCCCTCCCACACTCAAAGTCCAAAACTCAGGGATGAGGACAGAACTAGAATTACCTGTAATGTGCAGATCTACTACATAACCTGCGAGATACTTCTCTCCCAATCAAGATATTTGTGGCTCCAATTAAGAAAAACGTCGCGGGCCCTCATTATTTGCTGACTACATGGGCGAGACTTTTTCGAGTCAATTGGTGATTTTGAATGAAAGAAGTGAAAAAGATATTACTTGTTTGGTTTACTACCGCACATCGGACATGCCTGAGGGCTCGGCAGATGATTGATGGGTTAAGAACAAGCTAATTCCTGAGTGGAAGTTTTGGCGCGTCAAATTCATGTGGTATGGCAATTAATTGCGGGATTGAAACACGCTGATTAGGACATGTTTGAAATCTTTGACGATGAGAAAGTCGCATATATGGATAAGGATGGGTTATTGCAGGTGCCTCATCTCGAAGAATGGCACGATGGCGATACTAAGCCTGTTAACAGGAAGAAGCATTTTTAAAATCAGTGACCCCAGAGGAGAGTGTGGATAACGTCTCTGTATTAGCTGCGTGGTTTTTTCTACCCAGCACAGCAAACCGACGACAAGATTGGGAACCAAATTCAGACAAAGCATTGAATGCCTGTTGTCAAAAACACCACATATAACCGCTGTATAGTAATTTCACATACTGAAATGTTCAACTACCACAGATTGAAGGCTCCACATTACAGCTCGACGTGTTTTCCCCTCTTAGAGCTTCCCGTTCCACAAGCTGCCGACACTGACATTGATATTGACTGAAAATAAACAAATAAAATTAACAACTAAACTGCCCGCAAGCAATGCAAAAATTCAACATCATATCTTCGTGTCTCGTGAGCGAATGTAAACTTTTCCATGTCCCCAATTACACCGCCGTGTCATCCAGCTTCAAAGAGTGTATAAAATGCATCACTTTGCAAACGACATGCCCATGTTAAACAATATATGTATCGAAAACATTTAAACCGTTTCAAGAAATTCGAAAACCGCTCGTCGCTATCGTTCCAGTATAGTTCAAAGGTATTCGAGTCCCTGCATTTGCTTTGAGAAAACACCTCGAGTTCATCTCTGGATAGTTTGGAGAAAACTGTATCCAAGTAGCTGCCAAACATTGCCCATTATTATACCGTGCGCATGAGTCTAGAAAATTATCTAGGGTAGGGGCGGCGCCATTTGCTAATTCGATATCTTCCCCTTGGGACGAAGTTAAGTCGGTTGCACAAGCTATTCGAAATTCGACACTCGGCGCAGGTGTCGTATAGGTGGTATTATTGACGTTGGGACAACCGGCCGAGTCCACAAATTCTGTGATCGTGGGAGAGCATCCGGACGACGTGCCTGTGGATTCGGATTTGGAGGTTTTACTGAAAATGCCTGTCATCAGTTATGTCCAGTGGTTACGCGGATATCGAGAAGCTACCTCGAAGGATTATTATGCTTCCCCAGCCATCCTCCAATACCACCGCCGATCCCTCCTCCTATAAAGAACGACACTACAGCTATCAAAACAATTGGTACCAGCCCGACTTTATTTTTTAGTTTTGGCGGAGGTCTATAAGGGGCGAATGCTCGCCTTGGTAGTGGAAATTCTTGAAGTGGAATATTATCATATTGTTTGTTGAATGGCGATATAGGATTATTTGACGTTCTTCTTCCCGAATATGAACGTACAAAATATTTATCGGGTGAAGTCAAGTAAGGAGACTGTTGCTCTGCAACGACTTCTGGCGCCTGACTTGATATATGCAAGGGTCTAATTGGGTGCACCATGTCGGCGATTAAATGATAGCATCCAAATTATGATAACGAAAGAATGAAAGGAATTGCATGTTTGAGAATCAGGAAGAAAGGAATAACAATGAAACTGCTGGAAATGTTTCACTTGTACTTGTACTCCTTCTACCTCTATTATATGAAATAGCAAACATCTTTTCTTTCGGCTCTTGAGGCGCAGTTGCGCAAGAATCAATATATGCCGCAGATTTTCTGCAGCTGGTTGTTTTTATACGCAACGTGATTGGCATCGGCCGTTTAAAGATTGCGCCACATAAACACAACGCAATCAACAACCAAAATACTACAAGGGCTTGTTGAGCATGTTGCTTATTTAGTAAAGTTCGCCAAATGTGGTAGATGCGAAAGCAACATTACCACATGCCCTACGGAGGCAGAATAACAGGATTATCCTGCTCTAGGCACTAAAATATACTAAATCGAGGATTGAGATTAAGGTTTGAGATTTTGTCGATATCGGAGTGGCAATTGTACTAAAAAACCTGGCAATTAGACCAAAAACTAAGAACTAGCCCCTTTTCGAATGATCGAGGAGCTTTCCTTTCTTTTTTCACTTCAACTCTTTAACTCTTCAACTCTTCAACTCTTTAAAGGTAAGTGATTTTAAAGGTAAGTGATTTTAAAGGTAAGTGATTTTAAAGGTAAGTGGTTTTAAAGGTAAGTGGTTTTGAGTAGTTTTGAAGGTAAGTGGTTTTGAAGGGTTTTATACTAGTAAGTTTCTTTGCTTTTTCTACTCGCTTTCCCCCCTATTTCAGTACCTTTTTAGTAGTATATCTTCAACTTTGGTGACAGTGATATGGTGATATGGTGATATGTATGTAAAGCCAACCGGAAGGACCGGAAGGCTTAAAACTAGAAAGACTGGCAACGTATATGACGAAAACTATGACGAAAACTATAACGAAGAGTATTTTAGCCTAGTTTTAAGGTTTATTACTATTTTAGTATAATCTCAATCACAATCTCAGTACAATCTCAATCTCAAAGCGCGACACGCTAGCAAAACGCGTCCGGAATCCTGTTACTATAGCAGGATTATCCTGCTACTATAGCAGGATAGGTATAGCAGGATTTTCCTGTTATTTTGCTTCCATAGGGATGGAGAGGAAGCCTAGCCATCACTTGAAGCGCTATTGCCGCCATGAGCCTCTGTGAGATTCAATTGAGCCGGTAAAGCTGGAAAAGATGCACCTAGGTAGGATACAGACGGTCACCCCTCAATCTGGTCAATCTGGTCAATCTGGCAGGTGCATCTTTATTTCATCTCAACGAGAAAGTAGATCAATCATCACATCGTGATGGATCACCTCAAGCCATCTTTCATGCGCATATTCAGCGTGGTCGAAAGTCCTTCATCCATAGAGATCTTTTTATTCTGCCAAACTTCAGCACGTGAGCGGTGGACATAAAAACTTAATTTCACCGCCTTTGCGGATTTGGATTTAGTAAATGGCAGAACCATCCATGGATCTATGCACGTTAGCAGCAACCAGATCACCAAGAATACAGGAAACCTACTCTTCCCACCCAGTCTGTCCCCACAACAATATATTCTTGCTCCAAAATCAAAAGCAGGAATATACAAATTTTTGAAAGGCGCCCTTTTCATAGTACGTACGCTGTAGTGTACGTAGAGATTGAGCGAGCTAATTGCCGTCTTCATTCTCCAAACTGAGATCCAAACCCATGCCTTATTGGGATGCCTAGATACTCTAACGAATAGCAGTTTGCGCCACCAGTGCAAATTTTTTCCTGTTATTTTGGTCCCATGAGGATTCTGGTTCGAAAGTTTGAACATTGAGATCGCAAAAACAATCCCTCTACAGTATAGGAATGGCTACTATCTCCTCAGTCTCTGTGTTGAGATACGATTGTGTACCTCATTCGAAGCTCATCTTCCTACCGTTACATGACAATCTTCAAATGATTCATGGTAATGAATATTTTCTACGAGGGTTTACGAGGCTCCTTATAGAACACACAGCAGCCAACAAACTGCAGGACCACACGTGCACAAAGCGGCTGTCCGTTCTGCTCACAGAACCTTGGAAGTCTCCAGTCGGCGTGTCAAAGCACCTATTTAGCTAACTTTTTGGGAAAACCCCACATTCAATGAACCTGGGAATCCATGTGATATGCTTCGCGTGGTAATATGCCCGTCAGCCTTGGCGATCAGGACCAAAGATATCTTTGACCTCTATCTTGGTTGTTATGACCGATGAGAATGTTTTCCATCCTTACCCTCATTTGAACTTCTTTACAGAATGAATATTTATATCGGGGGCGAGACTCGTGTGAGACACATGTGTCGACTACCTAGGTAATCCGATCCCACAAAAGCGGCTTGCAGATAGGGGAGCGTCTGAAAGAGCAATGGAACGCCAAGCCGTAATAATTTGATCTATAAGATCTTCAACCCAATTAGATCCCCACATACTCCTTCATTGCAGAACTAGAAGAAGACGACTCTACTACCAACGCTAGTGGATTGAATACTAATAAATCGGGTATCTCCATAGTCCAGTCACTCCAGTGGGCGATCGCTTAAAGTGGTTTTCAGCTATTAACGACTACTGGATACTGTCCGCCAAGGAGATAGTTATATTCCACATTATTCTATTAGCTTGGCGTTCTACTATCCTTCTAGACGCTCCTGCAAATAATCCTGAATAGCGCTGCATATCACAGCGTCATCTAGTATGCTTAAGGCAAGTCATATCCTTTAATTAAGATATGGAGAATGGTGGAAAGACTAGACTTCGGAGCCCCTATGATTATCTCTGACCATAGTGGAGTATTCCTAGCTGGCGATCTCTCAATCAGTGATTACTATAAAAGCTCATGAATACTCATACATTCTTCATTGCAGAATGTCTTACAATCACTTTCCTGCCTACCAAGATTTCCAATATCTATCACTTTCCACCAGTGTCTCAATATTCCTGATTACACAATCTACTACAAGTCTACCCAAATCATAATGGTATCATTCAAGACCCTCCTTCTCTGCGCCTCAAGCGTTCTAGCCCTCACAACCGTCTCCAAAGTGAAAGACGACATCACCAAACTTGATAAAAAGGTCCAAGCTCTCACGACCGCAACATCCCTCTACAACGGCGGTCTTCTGGCCGCCGCACCCCTACTCGGCTCCCTTTCTGCCGTCTACGTCTCTCTTCTACAAGGCGTCACTGATTCCGCTCTCCTCCCTTCTTCCATCTCAGAATCCGATGCCCAATCCCTTATGGAACATGTCAATTCCACTCTCGCGATTGATAATCCTATTGCTGTCAACACTTTAGAGGGGAAAAGGGCATTGTTTAAGGCGCAGGGATTGGATGGTGCTATTGTGGCGGCACTGAGGATGTTACTGGCAGGTCATGATGCTTTCACGAATAATGTGGTAAGCAGGATTCAGGAGGATGATAGGGCGGATGCACAAGCAGTTACGGATATTATTGCTGTGGCTTTGAAGGAGGGGATTCACTCTTTTGAGAGTTCATGAGAAGGAGAGGTGGTGGAGTAATTTTATGGGTACCCGTATCGGGAACGGTTACAGCTGGGAGATATTTAATTAAAGGCCTTAAACAACATTTTAGTATTTGCAGTAGCAAGTGCCATACACCTAATGATTGTCGTTTGAATTTTCTGGGTGCAGGTAGCTATCAGTTATGATGATGCCAGAAGATATATAGGTCCTACGGGTTACAGCACGTAACGTCTAGGTTCCTACTCTAGATTCTAGAAAGGTGCCTATCTTTCATTCAAGTATTTAATCATTCATCTCCATTGAGCTTTCCTCTTTCACTCATCCTACATGAATAGCAAACAGAGAATAAAGTACAGTACCCTTGGAACAAACATGGATTCCCCACCCGCATCGACCGCCCCAAAACCTTATTCTCCGTTTGCTTCATCAACACCAAATAAATAATCTACAACCCAATTTTATCATCCATCGATTCCCCATACCACAATCACGATAACTTTCCTCTTCCAGTCCCATATCCGAAAGTTCGCAATCCAAGCAATAAACCTCGATCTGACTCCAACAATCTCATCTCCAAATCCAAAATGAACACCTCAGTACCCACGCCAAGCCCCAGCAACCCTCGTCGCCCCCAGAAATCAACCTACAGAATCCTCAAAGATGCAGGATTCCGCGGCATGAAAGATTTCATGGAGTCATATGGATGGAGGCTATATGAAGATGATGATCTCTTGCAAGCTAAGGAGATGATTGCGAGGATGAAGGAAGAGGATTCGAGGAGGGTTGAAGATGATACATATGGTGATGAGAATAGTGAAGAGAGAGCTTTGCAAGAAGAGGATGAGGAGCATGAGAAGGGATATTTGCACGATGAGCATAAAGATCAGGAGCAGGGAAAGGATGGTGATGAAGAATCTCTGCCAAGTGAGAGTGAGGTAGAGCACGGCCCCTACGACGACGATTTTTACCTAAGTTACGGTATCAAGCCTTGGGAAGTGGAGAAAAAAGAGGCATTTAGGCAAGCTTTTGATAAGTACGAAGGACTTAGTGCAGAGGAAGATTCGTTCGAGGAAAATAATGTTCCAGAATCGACCGGATACGCAGTAGCATCGACTGACGAAGACGTACCTGGCTATGAGTATTCTTCCGACGACGAGGAAGATGAATATCAGGATTCCAGCAATGCTTATGAATCCCCTGGCGAATCTATGGGCGAGGCAGTGGATCTTTCGAGTGATGAGGAGGTGGTGTACGATTCCACTGCTGGTGATATTATAGAGAGTGCAGACCATGAGATTGCTGGGGAGGAATCTAGTGTCATCGCGGATATGGATTTGGAAGATATTGTTGTTCAGATTGGTGTGATTGAGATTGAGATTGGTGATTCCAGTGTTCATGGATATGGCGAAGAAATGGGTTCTGTTTCGGCCGGAGAAGAGGTTTCTGGTCATATTGATGTGGGAGAGGTTGAGGTTGATGATGATGGCGTTGATGATGGCGTTGATGATGGCGTTGATGATGGGGATGATTATGGGGACGATTATGGTGATGATTATGGTGATGATTATGGGGACGATTATGGGGACGATTATGGTGATGACTATGGCTACGATAGTTATTAGGCACAGGAGTTAACTTCGCGCTATCCTTTCCGGTTCGTTTTCTCACAGCTTGCGCTTAGACATTTAGTCATGTCTTCGCCGAAATTCCAGATTTCTTTCCTTTTGGGATGGCTCAATCGATGATATTGAAATAATAAAGGATACGGAGAGAATAGCCAATAGCGTGAAAGTTGGAGGTCTTCCAGTTCTCAACTGTTGATACTCTAATCGCTTAAGAGACGGGAAACCCGGTTGATGACTAGTGATGGGATGTATTTTCCTTAATATCGATTAAAATTACTTCATGTACACGTCACCTAGGCAAAAAAAAAAATTGTGCAACTTCACTTAATGATAGGAGTATCACTTAACCCTCAATTTCATATGGAATATAGAACCAGTCTAGGAGACCATGAAAGTTGAGGAACAAAACTGGATAAAGAATTTGGTGTAGCTACTCTGGCGATGAACTTGGAAATATAATCGCCACGTCATATGATCGCCAACGAGTTTAGATGCACAATGCCTCGATGGCATCGACTTATTTGGCTTAGTAGAGAAAGGTATTTTGCATGCAATAATAAAATGGCTCGTGTAGGGTAGGTTTCACAGATATGGAAGGAAAATATGAAGAATGTACTTCGGAGGGTGGGGATGTAGAAGCAGTCTAGCTGTAGGGGAAACGGAGGCAAGAGTGTAGGTGAGACTTCAAGTTTAGTCGCAGTTTTTCCAGGAGCAGTAGGACGAGAACTAACAGCTGGCAACAGCTTGATAGTGTTGATGCTTTGTGTTGTTCTCTTCATTTATGGTTTAGTCATAACTAGGTGAAGGATGGACTCACACAGATTGCTGCAGCGTGGGAGAAGTGGATGTAATCTTACTTGTCTATGTAGGCTCCGTAGGTAAATTTCAATAGACTGAAAAATAAAACACAACATTCCGTATACTCAAGGACTGGCCCCTGAGTCCTGATGCGACTGAACTGTCGGCATCTTAGTTGAGATAATCATCCGCATCCATAGAAGTATCATCATCATCATCATCATCATCATCATCATCATCGTCATCATCGGTGTCAGTATTTGTAATGCAATCGTCCTTTGGATAGTTTCTGGATCAAGACCCTCAAATTCGTGCTCTTGGTGGGCATCACCACTTGTTTTTTTGCATTTCTTGCAAAAGCCGAAGTCTGGACAACTTTATAATGCAACCGGGTGTCAAAAATCTTTATTGTTCTACCGAGTAAAAGACGAAAACAGGTTGAAAACTTACTCACATCGCAATTGCACCCATCGCATCTGGCCATCACATGTCACATGCCTGCTGGCAAATCTTCGTCGGTAATAGACAATGGCTCTAGTAGGTCTACGATTTAATCGTGATGGTTATAATTTGATATTTGCCTGGGAGTCCAACCGTTGATCGATTTGGATAGCTTAGCGTCTAATAAGCCAACACCCACTTCAATAAGTATTCGAATGACTTTCAAGTCATCCGTCTGCGCTGTTCAGTGGAGAGGAGTCCATCCATTATTGTCTTATCGGTGATATTATAAAGAGATCGATCAGAAGACTAGCGATCCAGTAGGAAAGACATAATGTCCACAGGCCCGCTGACTGAAGCATGATGGAATAAATCTCGGCCTTGTAAATTGCGGAAAGATGGGTCGAGACATTTTATAACTTCGGTGACGATATTCAATTGGACACTTTCTGCTCCCCAAGAAAGATCTTTCCGTCCAGAGCCGTCTATAATGGCTATATTAGCGTTATTGTCCAGTAGCATTCTCACACTAGACTCATATCCTCGAGGTGCGGCCAGCTTGAGTGCGGTAGCTCCATTGTTGCCACGGATATCAGAAGGAGCACCATTTTCAGTTAACAGAGTATCCTGCTGGCCTAGCTTCCATGGCTTAACTATCCTACCAACAATGGTATCAGATTCAAGATTCATAGCGAAATGGAGAACAGACCGTCCAGTATCAGCATCTATTTTTCTTGGAGACGCTTCCGTATATTGACAAAGTTCCGTGCCGTTGAATCGTCTGTATAAGTTTCGAACCAACCGGTGAGCACCAACCAGCTGCTGAGCTTTTGAAGACTATTTCTTATAGTAGAAAAATACTGTATCATCGGTTCATTTGTAGTAGGCTCCCATCTAACCTTTTCGAGACTGTTCCATATTTGGTCAACCTCTTGTGCTATTGAATCTTCTGTAGGGGGCTCCAACGGGGGAATTTGAGCTCTTGAAGACGTTTGCGTATGTTTGAAACCTACTGTGCCGTCGATTCATTTGTGAAGCGTTCCAGTCTGGAATTTCTCCCGCGGTTGGGGCTATTTCGCTGCAAACCTTTCAGAAATTCAGCCTGCAAGTGTGACCAACGAATCTGCTGCATCATATGCAACAAGACGAGCTCTTAAGTGTATCATTGTTAGATTTTCTAAAGTTGTATAAGTAGTCGTCTACGTTTTCAATTCCGAGTGCGAGCCAGTCCAGTTCGTGATTTCGGGGTATTTTTTCGGCCACGGGTTTGTCCAGAATACCTCGGCGTATCAAGGCTTACACAGCGGTCATTACCAGGATTGCAATAAGTTGAGCAATTGAACATACCCAGCTAATACCACGAAAGCCTTCAAATTATAGAACAAACCCAATGATCGCCGTAGACGTCCCGATGATGCAGAGGAATTGAGCCAAAAAGTAGCAGGCTTGTTGGTGGATCTCGATTCTACAAATAAATAGTTCTTCCGAACCGTCGACTGGTGTAAAGAAGATGTAGCACTCCTGCTAGAAATAGGAGCTGGAAATTTGGTTTGAGAGATAAGACTAGTGTATTGAGCATCTGTTTATCAGGATTATAATTAGGACCGCTTCTGCGGATTGCGAGGGAAGTTTACTCGGTGGTGCTTGCGGATGGCGCTATGATGACCTAGACGAGATATGATTGAGGGGAGGAAAATTCGGAGAGGGGTTGATGAATTGGAGAAAGTTAGGAGGTATTGCGAAGTTTAAGTAGAGCATTATTGACCTGTTGATTCCGGTACAGCCCCACCGAAGCAAATAGTGAAATTGTTCTTCCGTAATGCAATACACATGGCATCCGAATCCATGTCCCGCGAAAGCAATACGCCCCCTCCCTCCCTCCTCTACTAAATGATCATTCTTGAATTAATATTCTCCGTGGATTTTCCTTATTTCTCCTAACCTACCTAATCCTTTAGAAAACTTGGATTTATCCTCGTCCTTTCAAAGAAAAGAAAAACAATATTTTTTCATTACCTACCTATACACCCCCCTCTCCTTTCCCCTCCTCTCTTAAGCGAACTTTTGAAACAACACTCACCCCCCTCCCTGCAGATATCAAATGCAAAAGCCTTTAAGGGTTTGAACAGCCCCTCTGTCATGTGGCTAAAGCCCCGCATTCAAATTCGACATCATTCGATTTCGAGAGTAATTAGTAATCCTCGTGCGTCCAGAAAGTCCCCTTCCCCCAAAGTAAAAATAATGGTGGGTACGTCTCATAATGATGATATAAGCTGCGATAACCATTTAGTTGTATATTCCGATGAATTCTATTGATCCAACTACCCCTGCAACAATGACATCACATAGCATTTACAAACTCTCCCTACCCCTAAGCAAAGGTTAAATTTTTAGGCGTACTGCAAGCTAAAAATTTAACCTTTGCTTAGGGGTAGGGAGAGAATTATCAATGAATGTAGAATGAGTTTTTATCTAAGCCAGATCTAGGTATCTAAAACCAGATTGATAACAACTAGCGTATCATATAAATTGATGTAATTGCCCGACCAATTAGATTCAACTACTCGGCTCTTCGAGGCTAACCTCCCCTTTATCATGATAACAGCTGTATACTCAGATTTTATACCATTCCCTTCGCAAGACTATCTTTGAATGCTTGCACCCCGCTGAAAGAAAAGAGCGGACATTGGCATTGACAGCACGATTCGACCGAAGAGATAGCAAATTTTCCTTAGCCTTGTATGCAAACATACCACAAAAATGTAGGAGAATGTCATCCTAGCACAATCATGATCGAGCCGCACAAACAGCCCTTTTGGCAATACCCAAAGCCAACTGGTGACCTGATACAGGCTTGCCACCCACGTGCCATCTAAAATCCCGACACCTACTCTCGAGCTACTGTCGAAGCAGTGGGGAATGATGCATCCACATCTGCCGAGATACTGATCCAAATCAGTTCTCCGCTGAGCTTACCGTTCGAGCCGTTGTGGACCTAGGTACTCCGTGCTAATAAGTTCTAACGGGGGTCTGGAAAGTGGATTCCAAGATTTTGAAGTGGTTTAATATCCAATCATAAGCGATACTCATCTCAACATATTTTGTAAAGGGGAAGTTCGAATGAGAACCCTTCATAAAAATATTAAAAATGGTGAATATTATGTACTAGACGAACATGATTTCAAAGATTCCAAGGCTTTTGGTGAATTGAATAATTCCTTAACACCTACAGGGGCCAAATCTAGTGTATCTGCTCCTGTCAAATCATGTACGGACGGTCCTTATATTGTACATGAACATTGGGCCAAGACAATCCCTTGTATCCAACCGTTGGCTGCAATAAATTTCATGTACAGTCGCTTGTCGAGCTGCAGAAATATACTCGGTTAATGAAAGCTATCCCCTAGAATGCTGAAAGTTGACTCCAATAGTGGTCCGTGCAAATACCCTGAATGATAAAATCTGATTGGCTAACAGTACTTTTTGTTAACAAAATCAAGCTATTTATTTTAAAAGATGATAACACAACAGATTTATGATATTTTGATTTAAGAATTTATAGTATAACTAAGAATTAGTAAATATTACTTTATTCAAAATTTAAATATTATAATATTATTGAATTGATTTTATATAGTAGAATAAACATATATATCTTAGAGAATTTTAAGAATCCTAACGATATGGTTGGCTAATAAAACCCCTGTTAAGCGATGGAGTCAATTTTCAGCATTCTAGGGGATAGGCACGTTTGGCCGGCTTGAATCTCGTCGTATAGAGTGACCGAACAAGTGTCCCTATTCTTCTACTATAGACCCAAAAACACATACGCTGCTGTGAAATGGTACTATTGATTTTTTTAACAATCCGCGTTCAATGATTGCCCCTTTCGCCTGGTATACCCTTTTTAAACCTTGTAACAATTTCAAAAAATATTTGAGTGAATAGAGCCTAAAAAGGCGGCACCCATCTTGAACTACCCATTCCAAAACAGACATGTGATCACCATGAATCTTTCACCCTCCTGATATTTCTCTTTTACCCCTTTCGCCAAACTCCCAAACCACTCTCAAATCCCCGCATCCAAAGCCCATGCAGCCAAACTCTTGTAGCTGTTCAAGATCTCCTCATTCAACAACTTCGGCTGTGGGATTCCACAGTGTTCCGGTGGTCTCAAGTGCACACCACTCGCTAGTATCCCTGCGCCATTATCATAAAGTTCTGGATGTCTTTCAAAAAACGCGGGAGCTAGTTTATATTTTGCTACTCCTTGATCCATTCCCAGAGCTACGAAAGCTGAAAGGGCCAACTGCTTTGAGTTGAATAAGGCGGCGACGTTGGGTGCTGGCAATGTTGCAAGAGGCTCCATAGTGATGCCTCGCAAAATATTTCCCTCTCGCATTTGCTTGTTGAGTTCAAAAGTAGCTCGGCAAAGCTCGTCCCACGATACGTTATTATCATTTGAAAACGCTGATGTTGCTTTGGTTACTTCCGGAGAAATAGATCGAACAAGATCCCAAACACCTATATACCCTTTTGCAGCATGAGATCCTATGACAAGTTTGGAGACATCAGCTTCCACTACATAACTATTTCCAATTTCGCAAATAATCTGATCCAGACATGGGTTGCCAGAGTGGCAAAGTATGAGCTTGTCTCGTAATGATGGAAATGGTACCCAATCTATTACCCCTGGATGAGGGATAGACATTTGCAACTTTGTTGGTATCCAGGCTCCGGCCGTGGCAAGTTCGGCATATGTAGCAGCTGTTGGATTGATATGATACGTAATGACCTTGGTGACAGGTACATGAGCTTTGGTAACACAATGCCAAGAAGTCATAGCAGGCCATGATGCGCAAATGAAGGAAGATAGCATGAAATATGCCGAGTTTTAAAGACTACCAATAATGAGCTCAGGTCGTGTGAAATCGAGATATTCCATAAAGCAATATTCAAATGGGATAGGAGCGCACCTTTCATTACTGCGATTCAGTGCTGGCGTTTTGCTCAACCTTTGCCTCAAGAGATTCTCACAAACGGTGATATGATCTGAGAATGGTGAATTTGTGTGGCTAATCTGTATTGTTTGATCTTGTGGTATCATGGAATCATTTCCTAGGTAACTATTATACTGTACCGGCCCTGTCATATGTTCATATGCTGTTGAAATCGTCAAGTTCATTGGATTGAAGGCTTCACGTGTAGAGAAATGAGACATATCATTCGAAGGTAATCGTGGTACAGCGGATGTGACGAGAGTCTGGTTTTCGATGTGGCCTTTGCCGTGGATATTAGGTTGGGATGATCTCTGTTTTGGAGAGAGAACGAGAGATTGTGTTGGTAAAGAATTGTTCGTGACAGGTATGTCGGAAAATTCATAGAAGGTAGGGTTCAATGATGTTTCGTTCCCAGAAGTCCATTCACTTGGTACATCTTCTTGTGCAGGTGGTGCTTCGGATTTTGCATTATCACTATCATCGTGACTACGAGATCTAGGCTCAAGATCCGGGGTGGGTTTCTGCTGAAGTTGATGTGTCAATTCTCTCATCTTAAGAAGCTTGGATTGGAAAGTTGGGTATTGGGGGGAGTGGTTGACTAATTGAGATGAACCTACCTCGATACCCAAAGCATATGCGACAGAATCTGCCAAGGCTTTTAATGTCACTTGAAAGCTCTCCAACTTCTTATGACAATCGAGTAATTGATCACGCAGTGTCTTGTTTGTCTCTTCCAGCTTAGCATTTTGATCCGATTCTGGTTTTGAGGCCCATTCAAGCTTTTTTTCAAGATCTTTGATATATAACGATTGTCGAGCGCGAAAGGCTTTCTGCGAGAGGCGATTTCGCAATTTTCTGTTTTCGATTAGTTTTTGGTCACTTCATCGTAAGTCATGATAGCAAATTTTGTGGTAGTAAGAGGGTGCTGAAGGTTAGGAAGTTGGGAATAGAGGTTGGAGGTTGAAATTAGAGAAGATGGAGGGGTATTTAGAATCGGCTACGAAGTACTTTCATACCTATTTTCCGACGCCGCATTTTTTACAGGTTCTACCCGGACCTTTTTCATTGAATTTGAACTTGCACAGTGTTCAACCATAATATTGGATTTTGAATGTTGAATGTTGAATCTCATAAATTACTGTAATGGTATGGGTCTTATCCTGTACAGGATCTCTAACAGTAGAGGGAGTGAATCTGTTGAATTCAATACTATAGAATTAAATTATCATGAACTTGAACATATGAAGGAAAATTTGGGGCAACAACTGCCTCATTATTATTTTTGGAACCCCGAAATGTCCGATATAACTAGTAGGGATGTTTTTGACATTGACGTTTAGTGGCCGCGATTAAAAGATATACTGCGTATGTACATAGTAGGTATCATGTATGTGAAGTCGATTATTGCCAAGCTTAAGGGGTTTTGCCGGTAGTACAATACTACAATAGTTTCGGCAGTGTCTGTAATAGGGATATCAACACCTTCTAGATCAACTTCAAGATATAAATCTTTCAACCTGATGCAAGTCTTTGAATTCTCCCAAAACGAGTACATTCATCGTCCGGGCCATTTCATAATACAAATATCTTTCCAACAAATTCAAGGTTAGGCAAAAGGAAGGGCATCTTTTTCAGTCGTGTTACGAGTAAAGGTAATCTTCTCAGGCTCATGGTATTGATAGTCAACTACCAGATCTAATCTCCGCACTATTTTCCCAGATGCAATATCACAGGATGTGTCAAGTCCGCCGAACCCACTTCGCGCTTAAGTGTGTACTCAGTCGTTACATTAAGAGCATGGCCATCATCTTCTGCAGCAACAATATGTTCCTAGCTCGATGAACTTGTTGGTAGTTCCTTGGTCTTCACATCAACACTATCCTTTCCCCCCATTTTGGGCCAATTTACTGTATTCTTCAAGTTCAATGTACTGGCGACCACCGAACCCTCTTTGTGTCATCTTTAGATCCATTCCAGTGATGATATTCCCCGCATATGATTTGCGGATGGAAAGGTTCAAGCGGCTAGCTCCACCAATTTTACGGTCCGTGTCAGTTGCGTTATTTGGAGAGCTGTTGATCCAGTTCGGTCTGGTGAATAGTAGTTGAATCCCGGGGATTGTGACTGTAATGTCTGCTATAAAAAACTCGGGAAGTGCCCAAAGAGGCGGCAGTTGGTAGAAATCCGATATAAAATATATTCTCCAGACAATTGTGACTATAATGAAGATACCAGAGCAGAAAAGGCGAGGATCATCTTTTGGTAGATCGGTATCCGTGCTGCGCATAGAATTAAGAGGGTAATAGCTATAAGTTCTAAATCTGATCTAGAAGAGATTACTTACAAGACATTGAGAGCTTCGACAACCTTGGAAACGCATGATTTGGTTTGCGAAGAACACAATCTTCCAAATGTTGATCGAACATTCTACGTACAACGAGATTGAATGGGAACGGACTTACCACTAGGATACGCATACAGTAAGATAGGCAACCATACAACAACACCTGGGCATTCTTGTGGTTCCCGGGTAAAAGTATATGAGCCGATAATGGAGTAAAAGGAGCACAACACTACCTACTTTCCAATCTCAGTTGTCAGTTTTTTCTCTCTCCATCTTTTCTCCACTCACACCAATACTTTGAATACTCCAAGAAAGCCCCTCAAAAATCGACCTCGACACTGTGGAACTTCCACAGTGGAAGGGATACAAGGTAATAGCTTGGCGTCCATCCCGGCCCTTGCGAAGAAGAATGGGGAATCCGCTGGCGGAGCCTTCTTTTATGTTTCATCAAGGTCTAAATTATGGAACATTCATTATTCTAGAACTGGAGATTGTCATGGATCAAAAGAAATCATTACGTCGTCTCGTACTCCCCCCCTAAACAACGTTATATGGTGGGTACGATCCACTATCACAATGCGGGCTACAGCAATTATTCAATAGTATGTAATAGATTCTCTTGGTCTATATAATATATATGAGTGAACAAACTCAACATTTATCGTTTGTTAAAGGGGGGGAGAGTATTGCGTTGTCGTTTAAGGTTCAAGACTAGAAAGGATACATACTGTACGTTAAATCAACCTCATTCGCCCAAGTAAGGGAATGGACCGAATGGTAGCTTAATAGTAGCAAGGATCAAGAACCCTTTTTACTTAATTTCTTGACAGTTGCAGACACTAAATTGAAGAATGGATCCCTCCGGATCCCCCGGTCAAGATCAGCGCCACTACAAACGGTTCTGGCCCTACTGTCTCCACACACACATCTATGCATTCTTGCCAATGACGTAAAAATGTCCGTCCGAGCCATTGCCAGCCACTGGCAGCCAGCCAGCCAGCCAGCCGTCGTTGCATTTCTCGCAAAACCCTCCGACTTCGACACTCGAGTCTAGCGCGATGCATATTCGTGCGGCTACAAAGTATACACATCCGGGTACGCTAAAACGTGCCCCATAATGGCAACTGAGAAACGGAAAACCGTTTCTCTGAATAATGCCCGGATTTGGGTACGTACTCTGTTGTGTGGCGGCACGAGTAATATACTCCCCCCCCCTAAGCAAATGTTAAATCTTTAGCTTGCAGTACGCCTAAATATTTAACATTTGCTTAGGGGTGGGGAGAGTATCGTCTCAACTCATCAAACTGAAATTTTAAATCTTACCTTATTGAGACGATACATGTATCAAATAACCACCCCCTTCACCCATAAGAAAAATGCGGCGTCTAAAGCCAGTCAGGGAGCCACCAATACACATCAAACAAAGTAAGATTGATTCTTGAAGGACACAAAACATAATTGACGCGGTCTAGAGATAGATGTCAGCGACATCATGCAAATCAATACAACTGGATACAATTTCCTTCAGCATATCAACCAAAATTTCCCAACCATACCGGTAGTCTCACTCAAGAGAATCCGGGCAAAAGTTACTCATCCTCTCCGGCCTCAATCCCGGCTTAATGGCCAACTCTATACTATAATATTCCGCCTCATCGATCAATTTCAAATTCACCAACAAGAGAACCAAGCCAAAATCCTCCACATCACCTCCGACATGCTCGCGCAGAAACTGCCGAAACCCCTCCTTTTTTTCCTCAGAGGCCCCCGCCGTCTGTCGAGCAACCTCGACCAAGCGACAGCAGACGTTGAGCCAACACTCGATCCTCTTCCGGCTCGTAGTCATCTCATGCTGTCGGAATTCAATGGTGCGTTTGAAGGGCTCGGGGTAGGGCTCATCGAGGAATCCGATATGGTACCCCAGTCTGACATCTTCATCCGATCTGAACATCTTGACGAGTTCCGCCCGTGACGTGGCGTTGAATATCGCTTCTAAAGAATCTTCTACCGAGCGCGCGGGAGCTAATAACAGGGGTTGGTTGCTTCGTATTCTGTCAAGCATCCTATTGAGTTTCCATTTTCGATCATTGCAGCTGAAATTCTTCCCGGGTTGATAATTCTCGTTGATATTTGCATGATCGCGAAGTGAAAATGTTGAAGGGTTGTTGAGAATTCGGTGCAAGGGGTGACATTGCTCAAGTTGTCGTTCGAATGTGAATATCAGGGCCATCAAATTCTTCAAGATATCAAGACTGAAATCCTTTTTGCCAGTGCTAACATGGATATGTAAACCACAAGAATGATTGGAATTCAGTCGGTAATTTTTTGTAAGTATGCGAAGAATTTCCCATATATGCCGAACATTCCATGGGCTAAACATAAGTGCAGGTGTACATACTTCGACTTTGTACCAATTGTAAGTATCAATTTGGGAAGTTGGGAATTGAATCGTGTCATCGTGTTTGACTATCCATAGTATATCACTTGAGTCCGGCTCTGTATCCAAATCGCCATTCTTCCAAGCTTTATAATCTCGTTCTCGCTGAATTTGAGAGGCAGCTCGAATTCCTTTGGTTTTTAATGCATTCACGATATGCAGTTGAACATTGAGTTGGCGATCGATATCTGAGAGTGTGTTAGGATCCGTTTGGGGGGAACTAAGAGGGACGTCAATCGAGTATATCTGACGACCTTCTTCAGGCTCCGGATCTTCGGTTCCTAATGGCCGAGTCGCGAGGGCGAATTCGAATTCTATTCCAAAACCTACACGTTCATCCCATTCAACTTTCTCGAGCTCAAAATTCAGCATACTTACACTCACTTCTTTTTTTGATAGGGCGGTAATAGGCCCTTTACATGGAATCATGACGATTCTATCAATATATATTTTTTGTCCTTGAAAGACTCTACGGATCTCTTCTCTTGATTGGACAACTTTGTAAGAGACTTAAAGAACTTGTTGTAAAACCTTAACAAGAAAGGACAGTTTCATGATTCTGAAATTGTTCATCCATGCACTCCATGATTAAACATGAACAACAAAGAACAATTACACAAAGAACAGCTACGTGATTTTGAATTGTTTCAATCATGCACTGCATACATCAATGAAAATGGAGAACCTTTAAGATTGTGGAATCCTGTGTGTATGTTGATTGAGTAGTCGCTCAGCCTCCCCTGTGGGACAAAAGCACTAGCTGCATTTCCAGAACAATGAAGGTGCTTCCAGGCAAAAAGACTATGAACAGGATAGGCACATTGAGAAAAATGAACGCTGAAATAGAAGATTCAAGTGAGATTTCATTTCATCATGCAATTACCGTTCCACCTCCCGTACTAGGAGGTGGGGGTCTCCGATCATCCACCACTCCAATTCTCCTCTCGGGTAACACATCCTTTGCCCTCTTTACCCTGTCGCTCACAACACTTTCCTCAGCCTCCCATCGTCCAGTCGTCTCTACCTTTCCCCCAAATCCCAACCATCCACTCTTAGCATTCCCTCCATTGCCCTTCTTTAGCCTTTCTTCTTCCGCTAGATTTCTCACCATTTTCTGCCAATTACCTAGTCCAACTTCTAGGCATGACCTGCAGACCTTCCTCGATTCCTTATCTAACCCCCTCCTCTTCCTCAATTCTACTTCCGATATATCAACGGCTTCTCTTGTCCACGCTAGACCATCTTCTTTGCTTTTCAGATCGGCGTTGGAGGTGTAAAGAATCTCTCCAATATATGTCATAAGGACCGCCTCCTCGCAGAGTTCTTTAGGATTGCGGAAAGGGGAGGATGTTCCATCAGACGGAGCGGGTGGGTAGGCGGGTGGTGCGAGGGTATCCTTGAGGAATTTCCATATACTCTTCCACATTGGTGGTTCTTCTTCATCTGTGATGAGGGTATCAATCATGGTTTGCTGTGGAGTTGGAAGATTCTTCCTCGCCCGGAGAATTGAAAGAAATATGGGGAGGGATTTCGAAATGTTAGAACTTGTCGCGTAGTGGATTGCAAGTGCCGTGCTTGTATTTAGCAGGTTCTCTGATGGTGGACCTGCATTAACATTCAATGTATGGGTGTTGGGATCGATCAACGATGTTGAAGAGTCAGAAGAGGTTGAGATATCGATGGCCCATTTATACATTTCCATAGCCGCTTCTGGGGTTTTCTTAAAATCCAACCAAGCTGCATATGCCAACGCTGCATCTACCCTCTGCTTTTCTGTAAATCCTTTTGTGGTAAGAATGCGCATGTAGAACTTTTCCGGTGGATCGTATGCCTTTACACAGTTTTCTTCTTTCGGTGGAGGCGGCGAACCAACTTTAATTGGTTTAGGCTTTGGATTCGATGGACCGCGCATTTGATTTTTTGGAAACCATATATCTCTTGTCGTATCATTAACCCAGTCATCTAGATGTTCTGCCGTATTCGCTGCCCCCATCAATACCCCGTAATATCCTCTCCTCCATTCCTCGGACTTCTTGGTGATATCGTAACCAGTTTTACCTACTCCAGCAACCAAAATCCCTCCCTCTTCCTGCTCTTCTATATCCTTTCCATCAAGTTTCGGATCCTCTAGCCTTTCCAAAAGCTCTCGATAACCTATCCCCAAATTTTGCCAATTGACTGGAATTAATCTCTCGAGCCCTTCTTCCCCTTCCTCATTATCCATCGTCATCCTGTAAATAACCCTCGTCCTCCATCTCCATTCTGCAGGACTGGGAAATTGGTGATTGAGCCATTCTTGATGGATTCCCCATGCCACAAATAAGAATAAATTAGCACCGACGTAAATGAAAATTATATATTTCCCAGCCTTGATAAATTCGGACTTGAGCCATTTTTTGGTTTCGGTAGAAATGTATCGAGCGACGGGAGGTTTGCGATGAGTGGATGAGAGGTAGGGGAATTGAGGACGAGGGGTTGGACGGCGAAAGGTGGTGCGAGTGAGAGATTGAGAAAACTCCGGGTTGAGACTTTGTGTAAAGAATCGCGGGAAGGGAGAATTGGGTGGTCGAAAGGGTCGAAGAGAAGGTATTCTGCGGATTGGTAGACGTGGGCGCATTGTGAAATGGAAAAGATTGGGTTATTATTGTTGATTTGTGAAGTTCTGGAATTGTCAAAGTAAACTTTTAGACTTCGGTCGCAAGTTTTTCCAGCCCGCTTTGAAGCCGCCTGTGCCTGTCTCACATCCAAACTACTAGCTTAGGTACCTAGGGTTTTGCAAGCACCGAGATTAACAACATCCATGGATATTCACTAACTACGGAGAAAGAATAGAAGCAGAAACCAATCAGTTAATTGCCTCTGACACCGTGATTTCAATTTCATTTTCATTACTATTCATTGATCGTCAATATGCAAGTCATTGCCCTCTGATCACAACTAACTGGTCCATCTCTCCGTAGATGAACCCTTCCTTAACCTTAATTGCTTGAAGCCACACCATTGAGCCCAGTCTCTCGAAGTCCAGTTTTTGGCTGACCGTTCTCGATGCGAGATGGTTTCCGTTTGCAGCTGCAGTTGCACCAAACAGATTTCCTATGCCATACCACATTCCCTTAGAATCTCCATTTTGAGATGAATCTTCATTTTCAAGCTGCACCTGTTTGGGGTATCACTGTTTCTCGACCTTTTCTTTATCTTCCCCGTTCTTGATCTCTAGCTCAACTCCATCTTCTCTATCCTCGTCACCAAATCCTTCGTCACCAAACCCCATGTCCTCGCAATCCGGATCATCATTGTCAATTCTCACAAAGGTTGGATTTTCATATTCTCCACCTTGACTGTCCCAATCCGCAACCTCCCGAAAAAAGTCAATCACCGTGTGGTAACCTTTAGGCAAGAGACATTCGGTGTAATAAGGTTCACTCAAACTGAAAACCGGACATCCATATGCTGGGACTCTTCGACTACCTTCAGGGCCTGCAAGGTAGGTGCCTTGAGGCTCGGGTGATGTTGAGTAGACACGACCACGAGCCTGTAGCCATTCGAGGAAAAGAGGATTCTTGCAATCGATGGAATGCCACCAAGTAGCTACAGCTGCGAAAGATTGCATGCGAGGTCCCCATTTTGTCCAATTCTCTATATTGTCCAAGAAACGAGATACACCCATTGCGCCTTCAGAAACTCCAATCACATCGATTTTCGCCGTCTTTGGCACAAGTTCTTCAATGACATGATTGAAAATATAATCAATATGTTCATCTGTGTCACGATTTCCGGGGATTGAGTTCTTGATAGGATCAAGGCGCATGGTTCTCTCGACACAACTAGATTGAGGTAATGCAGACCAGGTCATAAGAGTGACAGGTTTTTGGCCGCGACGGTACCAAAAAAGTTGACCCATGTTGGCGAGTATGATGGCTGGTGGCTCTGATTCAGATGAGCATGCACCCTTTTCTTGAATATACTTGACCATATTGACGGCAGAACCAGTGTCGATTCCACCTGCCCCGCCTAACATACGATGAGCAAGAACTCCGATATCATCTTTAGGTTCGTAAAATAGGACGATGACACGAGAAGCAGTGGAAAGGTTGGATGATGTTAGGATATGGACGTTGGGCGAGGTTTCAGGGACGTTGAGAGGAAGGAGAATCTTTTTGAGCCCAAGATTGAGAAGTCGTTCCATTACTATATCGCGAATAGCATCTGAGCTCTGTGTTAGTCTCTTTGGAATGCTATAAATGGGAAGAGGGAACAAACGATTCATAGCTTCGCGTTGTACTTGATTGTAACGATCATTTTTGGTAAGGAAGAATTTAAAGTAAGCTTTTGGATTCTCAATAGAACGAATTTCATCTTTCTCGTTGATGAAATATCTGAACATAAGTTAGAGAGATCTTCTCAATCTTGGATATATGGATCTAAAAATGAGGAATAATCACGCACCCAAGCCCATGTAGAGTGGGTTCAAATTTAGGGTCCTTTGGAAGACCTGATGGGAGTCGACGAAACATCTTGGTTTATGTTGAAGAATAGTTGAAGGTCGTGACAAGTTCAGTTCAGTTGAGTTGCGGAATTGGAATAGGATTTGGATTTGGGAAGAGGTGAAGAGGATGGTAAATAGTAAAAACCACGAGGGGAGGGGTAAGGTTAGTTGGAGGAAAACTCAAGCCAGTGAGTGAGTGAGTGAATGAATGAGATAAAACTTTTTAGTACTGAAAATGAAAAGTTGTAGAGGTGAATTTATAAATCATAAATCAATCCCTTAAGAGGAGGAAGAGGAAGTATTCAACTTTGAAATTTCGTCTTCTCTCTATATCATGTTGATGATTGTGTTCGTGTGATGGTTTTGTTTGTTTGGTGTTTGTAGTAGAATGGATGGAGTAGAAAGTTTTCTGCAAGGCTATGGATGAAGATGAATGTTTATTTCGGGAAGCTGCATGTTGTGGTTTGAAAATATCTACACCAATGAAGCTGGTAGTGAGAATAGTTGAGAAATTCTATCGAAATGAGTGAACACTTCAATTTTGCATGCATGTGTAGATATTTAGTATGGCATACACTAGGTACTTACTGCATACTAGATATACTAGGGATTGAAACATCATGTCTTCTACAACCTTGTGATAGTGCCCGCTGTTGGCACAATGTAGACAGCGGACCAAGAGGAGCTTTTCTCAAATATACATGGATTTCTAAGTCCCTTATGACTCTCATATAGAAAATGGAGTGTTTTTGTTCTTCATTCATATCTTCCTTCGACCCCGCCAGCTTGTACTTGTCGTGGAGAACAAGCTTCATCCCCAGACCTGTATATATTACACATCAAACTCCTGAGTATTTCTACAATCGTACATTCGTAATTGGGCTTGCGGCACTCGTTTTCCTCGACGATTTCTCGCAGGTCCAGATATCTCTTCTTCTTAACGACTCACTTCACTTCACTTCATCCCTCGTTCGGCCATAACATCCACCGTTTACCATTGGGCCTTCTTAACACCCGGTAAATCTCCCGACAGCGCATTCATTCTGAAGTTATACTGTAATCGCACATATGTAATCAGCATAGCTCTCACATTCTGCTTCCATTCTCTTAAGCCGTAGCATCGTGAAGCCATATGAACAGAGCACATACCCTCGACATCTTGAAATCCCTTAGAACACCCCTTCCCTTGCCCCCTAAAATACATCTGTTTCTGATTTGAGTTGGTCTTGTATAACAATGCATTTTTGCCAATTCCAGTTGTGCTTGCGCGCGGGTACGCTCAGGGAGTGAGAGGTTGCGGATTATGTAGCGAAGGGCTTGTCTGTTTGTATGGAGGATGCAATGTCAGCCATTGGAATTATAGTCTTCATCGGGATGAGTTAAAATAAAAATGTACGTGGTTTGGTACAGTTTACAATAGACTGAAAACTCATGAGAGCTTCAGCATTGAAAAAGGGAAGAACATACCTTTCAGTCTCATACTCAGCGAACACTTTTCGCTTGGTATGGTCACGAATAACTTTGATGTTTATGAAGCATCCTAAGTCGAGTTTTTTTGCTCGAAACATAGACATTTTGAAGAGACTGGCAGTTGAAATTGGAGTGATCGTTGCAGTTGATGTTGAAGTAGGTATAGCATTGAATTTGGTAGAGTTGAGAAAAGTGTTGATGCCTTAAGTTCAAGGGTTGAAATTACAAATTTCCAAGGTTTATTAAACTGTCTCGAGACTGTAAAATGTCAACGGCTGTCGTGAAGCTTTTGCGACGAACAACTGAATATCAAAACTGATTCAATCTTATGGTTTCGAGGTAACAAGTACATAACCTTACCACAGGGAATATCTCAGGTCAATCTACGGACAATTCTCATATTCCTTCCACTTTCCATGATATGTATGATCCATGAAGGACGAGTAGTCTACCTCCTATCTCGATTACTTGAGTCGGGTCCTTCATCTGTAAATCCCATGGTATTGGAACCTTAAAAGCCATGATCTTTCATATCATTTCTGTGACATTACATCTCACAAATCGAGTGATTTCAATATCGAGAACATCATCTCCATTCAGCTACTAGTAGTTGCTGTTATGTACCAAGACCTTTGCCTCGCTCCTTCTTCCGAGTTCGAAGGCCAGAAATTGAGCAGTGCTCTTGCAACTCTTAAGACTAGAAGATGTTCATGCATTAGTCTTTGGTAACTGGAGAGCATATTTCAAGTATTGCTTCCTGGTGAGTTCACGAGGAACGCTGTTTCCCATTTTGCTACACTGCCCATCATATAACATCGAGGATGCAACGCCTTTCAATCCTTAACTCTTCAGGATCCAGTTATTCAATCTCTACGCAGTTGCTACAATCAAATTCAACTTTTATTGGCGTAGAGTTATAACGACTTCAACACAAAAGCATACTTCTTTAAAATCCGCGATATTATTTTACAATGTCTTCATCCAACCGTTTCTTCCAGCGGCTATCCAATCAAGATCAATCTTCTTCTGATCAATCTCCTTCTGATCAATCTCAACAATCTCATCTCAATACTCGAGGATTACCGCCTCTAGCCAACCCTTTGCTTCAGCCGCAACCAAATCAGGATCAACCTCCTTTTAATCAACCTCAAGAATCTCCTTCGAATATCCCAGTCTTACCGTCACCTAGAATATTAAAATCTCCTTACAGTCATCCTCAAGAACCTCCTTTTGATGCCCAAGGATTACCGGCATCTAGACTATATAGAAATCCTTACAGTCAACCTCAATACTCTCCTTCCAATTCCCAAGGAGAACCGTCACCTAGACTATATAAAAATCCTTACAGTCAACCTCAATACTCTCCTTCCAATTCCCAAGGAGAACCGTCACCTAATCAATATCAATCTCACAGTCAACCTCAATACTCTCCTTCCAATTCCCAAGGAGAGCGGTCACCTAATTCAAGTCAACGTCCTCTTTTTCACCTTCAACAGCCTCCTCATAGGCCTAATTTTCGGCAACCCAATCCATGTCAACCTATTCATAGTTTCCCCCAAAAACGACTCTCCTCTGCCGGGATAGTCCAGCAATCCAATCCATGTCAACCTATTCATAGTTTCCCCCAACAACGACTCTCCTCTGCCGGGATAGTCCAGCAATCCAACCAATCTCAACCCTCTTTGGTCCAACCCTCTTTGGTTCAACCTTTGGTCCAACCCTCTTTGGTCCAACCCTCTTTGGTTCAACCTTTGGTCCAACC
>NGKG01000021.1:437165-480642 GCA_002162505.1 Myriosclerotinia scirpicola | reverse complement strand
ATCCCCTCACAAACCCCTCACAAACCCAATCCACCTCTTCCCCATCTACAAACACATCACAAACCCAATCCACCTCTTCCCCATCTACAAACCATCTTTCCCCATTTACAAACAAAAAAACAAACAACAAACAAAAAAACAAACACCAAACAAACCACCCAATCCCAGGGGCTGTAACTCAGTGGTAGAGTGCCTCGTTTGCAACATCAATCCTTATCTCCCAAAGAGATCCATGCGATTGACAATGCTCGATGAAGTCCAGGGTTCGACTCCCTGCCGCTCCAGTTGTTTTTGTTTGTTGTGGTTGGGTGATGGTTTTGTGGTTGGGTGATGGTTTTGTGGTTTGTGGTTTTATCCTAGGTCTTGGGAAAGCTAATTGGAAAAAAGTTGCAAAGGCGATAAAGGATTTTTTTTCCGGTGGGGTCGGGATGGGAGAGGGGGTGGAGGTGGTGGGGTTGGGAAGGTGGGAAGGTGGGAAAATGAGGGAGGGAGGGGGCAAGGTAGGTAGGCGAGGTAGGGTACAGAGTAGGTGGGTAGGTGAGTACCGGTAGGTATTCATATATATATGAAACTTTTCAAAGATACAAACAAGGCGAGAGGATATTGGGGTGGATGGAGTACCTAGTAAGATGTATGATGAAACCTTTAGAATAAAGTATATATGTATATGGTATGTATAATAGTAATTCAGGATTCGGGTTATCTAAAGTATCCATATAGTATATTTTATTCTTTGAATTTCATGCGATGCAAATAAAGAATGGAAGAAATCAAGCAAACCATCCATCCATATCGCAACCTCGCAACCCGCCGACCATAAGTAATTATGCAAGTACGTATATCCATCCCATTTCCCCAAACTAATCAAATTATATTATCGCCGAAAAAATCAACAGCGAAAAGGCAAAAAGTAGAATGAAAACCCCGTCCAGCAAGAACTCCATAGACGCAAATTCCGTCAAGCTAATAATATCAACCAGATAAAAAAAAATCATCGCACCAGGAACCCCTTAAGCACGAGGAGCCGTCTTGCTCATATAAGTATCATGCTTAGCCGTCCTATGAGTTGATTGTCCACAGCGTTCACAGATATGTGGCAATTGGCATCTCGTCCTCTTCCTAATACACGTACCCCGCTGCCACATTTCACACGAGGCATATGGCATCTCGAATGCTGGGACCTGCCCGGAACTTTCCTGGTGCTGATTTAGGGTTCCTTGACGAGATGGTGAGTGGGAATCTTCAGGCCAATTCTCTGGTATGGAACCTGAGATGTGGGGAGAAGTGGCTTGTGAATGGTGATGATCGAGACGACCTTCCCGACGGAAATGACCAGATTCTGTTGCTGTGTGATCAGTGCGTTGTCTTTCGCTCTTGGGAAATGCATCTTCATGCTCGTGATAAATACTTCGATGGCCACCTTTACATATGGAGCAAATATGTCGTAAAGTACAATTTGTGACTCTGACGGCACATCGGCCAGCATTCCAGTCGGAGCAGGTCTCAATGCTAGAATCAGCCTTCGTAGCTCGAAAATCTGGCTGGTATTTATCATGATGGAGAGAGGAATGTTGAAGATCGCATTTTAGACACAAGTGTTGATGTCCGCAGACTTTATGGCATCGCCCTTTGTAGTTATATATTAGGCAATATCCAGGTCGTAAGGGTGCAACTCCAGCCATAGTTCGTGAGTTTGAAGTACCTGGATGACTGAATGATGGTTGCGAATGAATGAGGGCCGATTTCGAGGTAGCCTTTGAGGATGTAGAATGGATACCGGAATCAATGAATGATTGTTCTGGTTCTGGTTCTCCTTGTTCAAGCTCTTCATCACTGGATTCGTGGTCCTGATGCATTCCAGCTTGAGAAACTGATTCTTCGTCTTCATACGAACTTTCTTCTTCATCAGATGAACAGTCATCAATCATCTCATCTTCTTCATCTTCATCTTCCCCATCCCCGTCCCCGTCCTCGTCGTCTTCGTCACCGGAGCTATCCTCTGAACTGTATTCTTCCGATGACTCGGTTTCAGGATCCTGTATTTTAGATGATATCTTTCCAGCAACTTTGCGTGATCCAGAAGCCTCAATGGCGACCTGAATCCCTACATGGGAAGTCTTTGACTTCTTGGTAACGGCGTAGTGGGAGTCCTGGTTGCCTTCATCTTCACTGGTATTTACTTTTCTTTTCTTAGCGCCCGTTCTTGGATATCCATTCTCATTTCTGTCTTCTTCGAAAGCGGGATTTTCACGAATATCGGGAATAACACGTTTAGTTCGTGAACGTTTAGTGTCCCCAGGTTTAATGGTCGCAACAACCGTACCGGGTATGATTCGAGTCTTTTGCGGAGGTAGTGATGAGACAGGTACCCCCCAAGCATTTGCAAGTTGTTCGTCATATGTCGCTGTAGATACGGCTCTCTTTGCTGCTTTGATGCGAGTATCAGAATTCTCACGATCCATATTGATGTCGGAAGTACCATAGATATCTTCAGTGGAAGCTTCATTTTTGAAACTTCCTTGAGCATTCTTGTTTGAACGGTCAATCTTTCTATTTTCTGGTGGAGGGATTCTCGTTGAGCGCGGGTTTCTGATCGGGGCTAGCGGAATTGTTGGAGCCGGAACTGAGACTGGATCTCCTTCTCTTCCTTTGGATTTCGCCACTGTAATCGCTTGAGATGTTCCAGTCTCCTGTACTCCATTTGTTGCTCCATGTGACTGACTCGCACTTGGAAGCGATGTTTCATTTGAAGCACCCAACAAAGGAGTGTTATTCCCTGCATCCGCAGAGCGCATGTTCGAATCTTCCTTCTGACGAATATCCTTCTCAGGAGACCTTGGCGGGGTGCTCTGTTGTGGACTCGAACGTATATCGTGATCCGAAGGGGCATCAATGATCTGTGATCGGTCCAATAATACAGCATCTTCAACACCATCAAAAGTCTTTGAGATGTGCTCTGGAACTTCCGATGGCTCCGTAATCCCCGTACGATGACAAGTTTCACCTGGCGCATGGCAATGAAATGCACAAATTGGCAAACCAGAATCGTGAACGTCTCGCCAGTCTGTATCAAATCCTCTAATATGATCTCTATGGAAGAGATCAATCAGATGAAAATCCGCAAATATGTCCGGGTTGAGTCTGCCAGAAGAAATAAACTTCTTGCGATTATCCCTCTGTGATGCAGTTGCAGGTCCGGTTTCTCGACCCCAAGACCATGCTGCTGATGCCGCAGAATACCATCTCAATAAACTCCCCTTTGAAGTATTCTTGTATATCTCTTCGACATGAGCATGAATCTCCTGCTTGTACTTGAATTCGTAAACTCGTAGAGCATCAATGGCCTTGTTCATCAGGTCGTGGAGTGCATATTCCTCGGCCACATAATAAATCCATCTCAACCGTTGAGTATAAATTGGATCAATCTCCTTGGGTGGACTTGGAACTTTTCCATGGTATGCATAAAGAGCAATACATGTGAAGGCATCATACTTGTTTTGAGCGCATTTGAGAGTGAATCTGCCGTCAGGCTGCTTCTTTCTGCGACAAAATTGAGCAAATGTGGGAGAAAGTCGAGTTAATGGTTTGGTATGAAAGGTGATTTCTTGTTCTTTGGAACCAATATTGCAAACCGTCGCAGTTTCAATTCCTAGAATACTTCAAAGTATCAGCAGAGGACTGGAAAAAATCAGAGATTTCAGTCTTTACTCTGGAGTAATGGGCCATTCATTCCTGTCGTTTGCCTCATTGGAAGACATTATGGAGAAACAAATAGAGATTGATTTCTCAAGAGTATACAAGCATTGATATGGTGTTGTAATTTCTAAAGAGTATATTCAGAAATGGGAAAATAGAAGCATGGTCTCAAGTAAATTCGAATAGCGCAAACCTGAAGAAGTGGAATCGAGGGGGAGCTCCTCGAGGGAGACGCGATTGCACGGACCAATCAGTTCAATGTCTCGAAAACATGTGATATATATTCTTTCTTTTCTATCCCACTAATACACTATCGAATACTAAAAGGCGAACTTTACAAGCCACTCCACATCTGTCTCACTGAAAATGTTACACATCTTAGCTCAAACTTTATCGGCAAGACATGTAGCTTCATTGTATTGGTATTGGTCAGATATATATTAATGGTATAAAGCAGAATGACGCTCCCTACATATATAACATGCATGTAATTTCTTGCATTCCCTATCCTCGCACCCCCGGTAAAATCTGTTGAAGTCACTACATGTTTCTTCTGAATGAATGAGATCCTTGGGAGAAGTGGGAATGGGATTGGGAATGGGATTGTTAGAGACGAAAGAACTGACCCTGGACGTATCAACACCACTACCGTATTGTGCCATTACGAAGTTGGATGTAGCATGATTTGTAGCGTTCCTCATAGTAGTTACCTGACCATTTGTGTGATTGAAAAGCATTGGTGTGTTTTGCTTTATATTAGTTGAGAAGTCTTCGTTGCGATTTCTGTGAATCCCGAGTGCAGCATGAAGTCGTAGTTGTTGTATCTCTCCAGTCTGACCTGTAGGCTCAGATCTTTTATCTAGTGAGGTATCTCCACCAATTATAACAAATGGTCGCTTCTTACTCGAATTCTCTTCATCGCTGGTCTCAAGAGGTCGTTTGCCTGTAACCGAAACTTCTTCCTGTGTGCTTCCAAGTATTGGACTTGGTCTCCTTGGTCTCCTTGGTCCTCCCTGTACAACGATTGTGCTAGCAGACTGATCCAAATCAATCTCTTCTTCACCGTTCTCCTTCTTGATTTTCTTCGTACTGGTGGCTGTGATCCTTTGATGAGTCTTCTCTTGTGTTAAGATGAGAAGGTCTTCCTGGCTGACCCCCTCGTCCATCACTTCTGGACTTCCACTGAAACTGGTGCTTGCTTGCACGGAGTCGACCATCCCATCGCCCATTCTGCTATTCTGACTCTGTCTGATGTCGCTTGTATGTGTTTTCTCGTGATGTTCATAATCTTGCGAGGATTTGGAAGATCCTAGTAAAGCCAAGCGCTGACACATTTCGCCCGCCGCATGTGTATGAAAAGCACAAGAACCAAGTCCACTCTCGTCGGAAGGAACTCGATAGTCGCTCGTCGGATTCGATATGTTCGAATCATATCTCAACTGGTTCTTCATAACATCATAAAGAATATCCGCCTTGTCTTTGAAAGCCTCAAGAAGTTTCAATTTTTGACTCTTGGGAGAACTTGAGCGACCCAAATACCATGCAGCACTCAGAGCACAATAAAATCTTAAAGAGCTCCTTCTCGTAGTATTCTTGTAGACCTCTGGCATATGCTTGTACATTTCTCGATCGAATCGACAATCATGAGCCTGGATCGCATCCATTGTTTTGTCCATTAGATCAACAATCTCGAAGCGTTCGGCCAAATAATACAATTCCCGCATTTGTCGACCATAAGAACTAGATTCGGGACCATCTTCTGAGGGACAAGCTGGAACATATCCTTTGTATAGATATGTGACGAGGATAGAAAATGCGTTTTCGAATCTCGGCTCACAGTGGAATTGATATTTTCCTTTCTCTTTGAGTACTTTCATGTGATTTTCAAAGGCTGTGGAGCGACTGGACAGGAGTTTCTTATGGAAGGCGACTTCTTTCTTTTGCTTTCCAACTTGAACAGTGACAAATTCAGTCCCTAAAGCCCTAGAAATGGTGAGATTGGAAATTGGAGATTTGATATCAAGCCATGATGGAAGTACTTACTTTTCATCCAAAGGCCAATCGTCTTTTGAATTTGGGTATGCCATTATATGGTTATGTTTGGTAGGTAGTAAGAGAGAAAAAGGTTGAGAAGATTGAGATTTAGAAGCAGATGATTGTTTTTTTGGAAATACTAGGTAGGTAGAATTCGAATGAAAAGTGAATTCCATTCCATTACTTACCCCTCTCCGAATATCTCTACCCAGTGCCCTCCTACCTAGTGCCTACCTACCTAGGTAGGTAGTACCTAGTACCTTATTAGTACGCGTGTGAAGGGAGACGCGCAACGCACGGACCAATCTATTGTATTGAAGTGAATGTTTCACTCTCTCTATTGTCTATCATTGTCTATCATATTTCGACTTTCATCGGCAGCTTCAGAAGTATTGATGGCTTGATGAAGGTTTGAGAGCGTTTTTAACCTAGGGGATTAGCTCGAATACGACTGGCTCACTTGGTACCAGACCAGACCATTGCATGTGAAGTCGATCGATGCGAGCTCAAGCCTGGCAAAAATCTCAATAACGGATCAACTTGTCTCCGGAAAGGGGGGAGGGTGTGGGTTGGGGAGGTAGAGAGAAGATTAGACGTGGAGAGCGAGAGAAAAGAGAGAAGCCAGGCGTAGAGGTGTAGAGGCGTAGATGCGGACAGGAAGATGATTGATGCCGATCAGTACTAAAGGAATTAGGAACTATTTGGAACCAGATAGCCTCCTCTTGGTCTTGACATCAACGATTGATTGTACGACTGTAAATGTGATAATGGCGTAGCTGTGATTGATGAGAGTCAGAAGTGGAAACTCTTTCTCCCTTACTTACTTTGGCTCTACGGTGACCAATTTTAATCGCACGAGGTACTTACCCGTAGACAGCCCACCCCTTCTAAATCTCCAACCAAACTCAAAATGCTACCTCACAGTAGGTACTTTTATAATGTTCCAATTCGAATTCAAAAATCAAATAGGCTCTCAAGATTAAAAATCTCAAGGCACTTTGAAAAATCTAAGAATCAATCATTATCTAATCTCCGCCAGTCTAGGCCAGAAGTTTATGACTTCTATGACATCTCACAACATCGCCAACCAATTAATAATCATCATACTCTTTACCAAATTCCCCCTTAAATCTAAATGTACCCCATCATATTTCCTCGCTTGAATACTCATATTCCAAGTCCCCAAATGTTCCAGTCCTCTCTTTCTTGCCTCAATTCCCACTGCCTCTTCATATAGCATCAATGCTTTGTTTCCCTGGCTCACAATCCATTCATCCGTCTTTTCTTTACCTGCTGCGTTCGGAGTAACGAAAAGTCCCTTCCATTTCCCTATACCAATTGCAGAATTTATGAGTGTGATGAGAGAGTCAAGCCATTGGATTGTTTTGGGAAGATCGAGATCAGACCAAAGGCCATGACCGAAAATTATGGCTATGGGCTTGGAGGTAGGACGATCGAGGAGGTCAGCTCGGAGACGAGAAATTTCGTCCTCGGGTATGTTGTAATGAACAATTTCTTCCACTGTAATGAACATTAGTGGGGGATTCTTCAGAACTCGTGGAATAGTGCACTTACTGATAACGTTGACGGAATTAGAGCAAGATATGCTTCCTGGATCATGGGCCTCCACGTCTGAGGTCTTGTATATACCTTGCACCGAACAAGCTTTGACATCGAACTGTTCATTACAAAAGCACTCCTTCCTAGACTTTAATAAGTATCCTTAAATTTGGCTCACTTGAGAGATAAAATCTGACCTTTCTTGCATACTGAAATTCCAATCCGTCACAGCCCCGTACCCAATATCCTTCCTCAAGAAAATATTGAAACTTCCTGTAACATGTCTCAACATGCTATCCCCGATGATCATCACCTTTTCAAATCTTCCGAAGATTTCACATATCTCTTCCGACGTAAACCAACGTAAGTCACAATTCCGAGGCATATATGGTGCATCAAATCCAATACGGCCGCCAGATGCCATCGCTGTAAGCATAGACTGTCTGTCCGAGCATAATGGGCTGAAGGGGGCATGTAAGTCCAAGGAGGAAATGTTGCAAGTGTGTCGAAATTTATAGGTCGAAAAAGCGTCAACGGAGTCTGGCATACGATAAGTACTCGATTCAGGAGCTTGAAAGGCAACTCCAGGTATGATGGTAGTATTGTCGTGATAGAGGGGCTTGGCATAAGACTTTGGGTACGGCTAATTAGCAATATTCATAAATTGACTGAACATTCAAATACCTCTATCGTCTGAACATTTGTGAATGTATGAAGTAAGTACAAACAACCAGAAAGGATGAGGGCAATTCCAATCCTCGTCGGTGTGACCCGGAATCCAGAGAAGCGAGAATGACGACGAACCCATCTGTAATTAGGTGACGTGACAGGGGTAGTAAAAGGATCTTCTTTCTGCCACATTTTGATTGTCGGAGATGATTATGAACAATGAGACGAGGGATGGAGATGGAGCAGATGATTTGTATGGCGATGATATGTTTCGAAATATTTGCATACTGGTGGAGTGTACTTGAAGTATGAGCGTATGAGGCCAGGAGCAGAGAAAGTCGATGACGATGGAATGAATGGCGAGGCCGACAAACTAAAGCTCCCGAGGTCGTGTGAATCCAGTGTTAGACCAATTTTGGAAGTCGTGGCCAGAGAAGATGGAAAAGGAAGTAGCACTTGAGTTCCTTCCCCCCATTGATTTGGAGCGTGATAGCCAACTTGATCTAGAGTAAATTGAAATTGACATTGCTTACACAGCTCTTGAGTACTCCTCAGCCAAAAGGAAAGGCTCTCCATGAACATTCAAAGGAAGGAAATTGGTTATCGGCTCCGATGAGTTTCAAAATGTGATATGATCACTAAGTTCTACATTTGATGCGATGAATGTTTAATGTATCATCCATCATCTACCGAATATTGAACGGATGGGATACGTCAATGCTTTTGCAACATCAATCGCCCATCCTCCCCAACCTCTAATTGTCTCGACTGTATTGATCAACCTGACAAACCTTGAGCTGAAAGCCTCAAGTTCGGTGAAATCATCAGCATAAGCCTCCCATACGGCCTTTTCGTGCCCTTCTTTGGACGTCTCTGGCAACAAATCGAATTGCCCATCAACTCGAACTTTTGGACCAACAACCAAAGCTCTACCAGCTATTCTTGTATCGGCCATTAGTCTTGTTCCAGCATCTACAACATCCTCCGGTTTTCCCATTGCTCCACCCGCCAAAATCAATCTAGCTGCAGTAGGTATCAAAGGTGTATCTATGAAATAGGGACATAGCATATTGACTCGAACACCATTGAGGAAGCTCGTAGATCTCAGTGAGCGGAATAATCCAAGTACCCCATGCTTCGACACTGCGTATAGAACCTGTCCAGGAATAGGTGCGATGGAGGCTACAGATCCAATTAGAAGTAAATGTCTGTCGGGAGTATTTGGACTAGGGGTTGCAGATGGATTGGCTTTTTGGGATTTAGGATTTCGAGGAAGATACCACATAGCTAGATGTGTGGTATATAAAACCCCAAGTAGATCAACGTCAAGAACTTTAAAGTTCGGCTTGGGTGGTTCAGGTGCATCTAGGTTCAGAGGTTCCTGAAAGCCCATGCCATCATCTGCAATCCCCGCATTTGCAACCACAGCATCAACACCCTTGGAAGGACTTAGCTCCGCAGCTGTACGAAAGAAGTCGACTTGTGATTGCCAATTTGTAACATCACAATGTAAATAATGATGATTTTGATTCCCAGTCTTCTGGCGGACTTCCTCAACCAACGCTTTTCCCCTCGTACTGTTAACATCTCCGATAATGACATTTGCTCCGTTCTCCGCCCATTTTCGAAAGAACCCTTCCCCAAATCCAGATGCTCCGCCTGTTATAATGATTGTTTTTCCAGCTACCCAACCGGCATCATACGGACTTGTAGTATCGACAGGAGGTGATTGTCGGATAACATCAACGACGTTGTTTCGAGCTGAGTTAGAGGTGGTCATTTCTTGAGACAGATTGTGCGACGTTCGTAAACTGGTGCTCAATGTTCACAACTGATCTGCAATCCAAGGGAAGTTCAATTTAGCTCCGGACGTCCACGTATTGAGCGCGGGTACTAAGTGAATTCAATAATGTATGAGGGCACAGACAAGGCTTGACTTGAGTGTTTGAGTAGAGATAGGAAATTGAAATGAGAAGAGAATAGTAGAGGAGAAATATCAGGAATCATGGTTCCTTATATGTCCAAGGAGATATCAAACCTTAGGTAAACTTGACGCTTTCATGATGATTTTCATGAATCGTAACAAAACATCTAACAGTTGGGAGTTGAGAGTTGAGGACTGTGATTTGTGAAAAACCGAGGCAGTCGAGGAGCACATCGCGGCACGTGCACTGCTACCACTTTTCCGAAATGGAGTACAAAAGTACCGCCTAGCTACTAGGTATAATACTATACTCACTATGCTTTATGGTTGCAAAAGTTGGCCAAAGATTTATTATTTTTCAATACCGGGTGGTAATTGGAAGATGTTGGTAAAGAGACAGTTCTCATCCGATGTCATTAGAGTGCTTATGCATTAATCTACAAGACCCTCCCGTATCGTGGCTCGGGAATCCTTCGTGCTGTATATCTATACAGACGTCAAAAGTCCCAAGTTGGTTTTGCACAATGAAACATCTATCAAGTGATTACTTCTTCATCCCCTTTAGTTCTATCTCTTCACCCCAAGTCCCATGATACTTCTTCCATAGAACCTGAACCAATATGGGTTAAAGAATATCTCAATGTCACTGATATCCTCTGGTACCTTCCCACCATGGACAACAATTCAAAATCCGAGGCTTAGAATTGCCTTAGAAACTTACTGTAAGATTCCGGAAGTTCTCAAACACATCGACACAGTCGGAGGTCACATACATCCTTTCTAGGCTTTCTTTGCCCTCCCCCTTTGAGCTTTCTCTCTCCAGTACGTATTGGCAATTCGCTCTCATATGTGTACCGGAAAGGGGGTGTTGCTCAATCCTACAGATCCCCATTATTCGAAATACAGCACAATCCTCGATTTTTTCGATAACGGGGGTTAAAGTGGAGGAGGATGGCAGGGTTCAAGACCATTAAGGAGATGGGGTGGAAACAGGAATATGTGCCTGAAAGTGCGGGTAGGAAGATATTTGGGTTTATTTTTGAGGGGTAGAAAAGTGTTGGTCACCAATCACAGGCATTTATTCGAAGACAATTGATCCACTGAATTGGGTTTTATATTGGCCACGGATGTGTATATTTTGAGATTGCGCGTTGGGCGTGTTGATTTTTAAAATCGGATGCATAGGCCAGTCTACCGACGGAAGAGTAAGGGATTAGGGACTTTTGGTGTCTGGAGGTAAAGGGCAACGAGGACAAGGAGAGTCCTAGCAGTCCGATGCCAAGTCGAGATTGAAGTTTACTCTGATTTCAATAGGGTAAATATGGTTTTAGGGCGCCACGAAAGCGTATCTCTAAGGTATGGTCTCCTTCCCATTGACCAAGTCAAACGTTGCTGGCTTTGACATATCCCAATCTGCCTGCCCATCGAAACGATGCTCGTCTTTCTTCTTTTGACAATAGCTCATCGCTGAACCTCTGATCTTTGACCAATCATGCACAGCGGTCCCTAATGATTTTCCATCATCATGTAGCATTTCTAGAGCCTCCCTTACCCAAGCGACACAATTCCACTCTGAGACACCTTGCTTGATAGGGATACTACGTAAAATTTCGACAAGTCGATCTCGATTTGTGATTTTACCAATCATGATGCGCACTAATAGCATCTGTGTTGCTTGCAGAGATATCTGGAGCTCCTCAAACTTCCAAGATGATCCACTAACAGTCATGTATTCTCTAGCATGGAATCTCACACCTTTCCCATCTTTAAACTCGAGCTTAGGCCCAATCAGTAGTGCCCAATGATACCTTCTCGCTCAAAGTGGTCAGTCTTTGAATGCTGAAATGCAATCTCGTATAAGGATTAGATGATGCGAGATAGGCATATAAATGGGATGATATCAGGAAATACTTACGTGTCTTCTTTGCCAGGCATGGTAGCTTTACCACCACGCGCGTAGAGTGCAACATAAAGACGATCTTTGTTGGAAGGCATTGGTGTCTCAGACTACTGAAATGCTAATGATTTGAGGTTGAAACTGTTCGTCGCAGATGTACTACTGAATGTCTCATTCATGGTGTGCTTGGAAGGATCGAGGAGGTTGCAATGCCTGTGCTTAGCCTATATAACCAATCCAATAAGCTATCAAGTGGTGAGTTATTACATAAGCTCCTCCCCAGCAAACAGTAGCCGAACAACTGTAGTAAACCAGTCTAGTTCGACTATCATTGGCCCAGGCATGCCGAATATGGGTCAGTAATCCCCAAAGTATTGTTGACGAATCTTCTCCATGGATTGTTCTATAGGCATTGGATCAAGAAAATTATCGATTTCTTTTTCCCAAAACATATTCTGCGGATTGACATGCATTGCTGTCGTGTACTCCCAATAAGTAGGATACCACCCAGCTGTCTCCCAATCAATAATTCCCACCACTTTATCTCCATCTGCGAGAATGTTCAGGCTGCTCAAATCACCATGTGTAAAAACAGGTGTACCTGGCCAAGGCTTGTCGTGCCATGCTATGAGCTCATTGACGCCTTTTGAGTATCCTGGATTAGCATCCACTCCCCCTCGTAGATACCGGTGAAACTCATTAGTATTCTCGAATGGACCAAACTGCAATGGTCCCATAATTCTTCCATCGTATAATGCCCCACCATCAACATTGGCGATTCTAGGCGTCGTCGGGGTCAATCTACGCATCTCTGCAACCATGCTTCGAAGTTGGGAAAGAATTCGTGCTTTGGACTCAGGCGTTCGGCGAACCCATCCACGTCCAATGTGGTCTCCGCGAATTCTCTCCATGACTATATATGTGCAGTCTTTGTGTACGAAAGAGCAGAACACTTTGGGTACTGGAATAGATGTGTTGTTGCGAATGAACTCCATGGTCGATGCTTCTGCCAGGGTCTTGAGTCCACCGTATTTGATACAAACTTTACTAGAAAGGAAGAAGATGCCATTACTAGTATAAAGTCGCGGGAATTTTTGAACTAATTTGACCGCAGCAAGGACAAGAAATCGGCGAAAACGAGTATTATTGATTGGCTTCGATGTTGGTATAACAATGGCAGATTCGCGATTCTTCTCGATGGTGTCGTCTGTCATACTGGGCATGATTTCGTTCCTAGGCATTGTATATC
This sequence comes from Myriosclerotinia scirpicola, assembly GCA_002162505.1. Taxonomy (NCBI): domain Eukaryota; kingdom Fungi; phylum Ascomycota; class Leotiomycetes; order Helotiales; family Sclerotiniaceae; genus Myriosclerotinia; species Myriosclerotinia scirpicola. The sequence continues at coordinate 467,613 of NGKG01000021.1, read as the reverse complement.
AAAGTAAAATTGAGTTGCCCAGGTTTCTGAGTATTTAGTACGGCAGTATTCATTGTCGGCAGGCTGTTATTGGTGATGATGGCTGCAAGAATAGGGGCGCAAGACCTTCAGCACGTTATATCAGTCTGGTTCTTGGATCAAGATCATGATTCATGATGAGGCTGAGTTGCAGTGATTAAGGTTATGCGAGGCTACAAAATAAGGATCCTTTAGTGGTTAGGCTCACCGACACCGATGGCCGATATTCTTCCGCTTACATAACCTTAAACATCTCGGGCTACTCGAAGACCTCATTCACATAAAAATGTCATATCATTCATTTTTATGATTTTAGTGAAAAAATACCACATTAGAAATACTCAAGAGAAGCGTCACAAGAGCCACAAGTCTGATTTAAGTCTCATCTCATTCCTGCCATGTAAAGATCTCATCTTCTCGCCCCAAATATTGTTCTGTTGCTCTTCTCGTCATTTGTTGCGTTTTGTTTGATTTGCTTGATGATTCATATATGCAAGGCGCAGATCCGAGAGGCTATGCTATATTGGACCTTCACATAATATTGAAAAGCTTCGATATCCTTCCAAATACTTTTTCTAGATTACAACAATCACAAAAAGAAAGCCTCGTCACTACTATAAAAATGGCAACTCAACATATTCTTGCTTCAGCTACTCAAAACACACACCTCCTCTCCATACTTTCACGAACAGATCATGCACCAACCGAATACGCCCAAGTCACACAATACCAAGCATCTATTGAGAGAATGATCACTCAACAAGAGCAACGAGTGAGAAAACTGGCAGCAGCAAGTGAAAAGGAACATCAAGACCACGAAGAATATCAAGATTCTACAGTCAGGCGTTTAGTCTACAAATTAAGTGGGAGAAAACACAAGTTTATTGAGAAGGAAGAGAAAGAACATCGAGAATGGTTAAATGCGATTCAGAATGAATTGGAAGCAAAGCGACATTTGAGTCACTTAAATGATACACTTCAAGACGCTAAATCAAAAGCTTCGACATTGAAACCTCTGGTGGAAGAACATAACGCTGCACAAGCCGAGCTCGATAACCTGTATAATTCGATATTTTCCGGACCATCACCTGATTTTCCAACTGAAGATACGAAAGAGCACATGCTTTCTCAAGCCAAGATTTCATTCAATGAGGGGCAGTTGCGACTGAGTACCGAATCCAATGTACTATCAATTTTACGGAATGCTTCAACGGTCATGGATCAATGTGTTAAAACCATGGACGAAGCATCGCAATCTTCTACTCTGGATGCATGGGGAATCGGGGGAGGATTTGCTGATATGACGGAAAGGTCCTTACTTGCCCGAGCTCAATCCCTTTCTTCTCAAGTTGAAATGTTGATTTCTCAAGCACGACAAATGCAACCTGCAGTTCAACCACTGGGTCCGATGAATATTGCCCAAGGAAACTTAATGTCCGATGTTGTTTTCGATAATATACTTTCTGACCTTGAGTTTGACGACAAGATAGAGGTTTTAAAAAGGCAAGTGGTGGCAGCCAGGGTACGATTGATTCAAGAGACAAAGCAATGCAGCGAACGCTTGACGAATCTTCGTGGAGAAGTTGAGGAAAAGAAGAAAGTCTTGGTAGCCAAAAGAAGGGAATTGCAAGATGAAAGAGCAGAGGTATTTGAGATGGTGGTTGCCAGCGGCGGAGATTTGGATAGTCCTCAGGAGTCACGGAGTAATGTTCAAGCAGAACAAGATCAATCAGGGCGGCAATCCCCACCACCGCAGTTGGATGGTCAGCAACACATACATTATTCATTATTTGAAGGAGGGTATAAAGGGCATTCATATGAACCGGAACCATACCTTATCCCTCCAGCAGGGACTTATGGTTTTCAGCCTGTTGATTCAAACTATATTCAGCAGGGCTTATCCATGCCAGCTCCTTCATGGTATATATCATGATATGGAATCGGCTAGTATTCTGGATTACTCTTGTTTTTTGTGATTGACGATTACTTTTAGCGTTTGGAATATGGGGCACATACCAGGAGCTAAGGAGTTAAAGGAGGCGTATATAGTTTATATAGTTAGGGACTGGTCAGACAATATCAGAACATCGCATCGGAGATTTATGTATAGTTTCGGAACTACACTCCTTACCTATGCAAATGTTGTTTCTCCTTCATTATAAGGCATGCATTTGCTCCACCTCACTTATCACTATGAATATATTGCAAAATATGGTGATTGCCCACTCCATTATTACCACAGAATCGCGAAACAAGTGACCCGATTTTGTGTATCCCCATGGTTTCGCTTGTTCATGCTTTGTGGTTATTCTTAGGCCTAGCCAACCTTGGCATATGTCGGATTCCTCCTATGCATGGTTCGCTTCACTACCGTCAGTGATATCTTCAGCTTTCTAGCGGCCAGATGAAGAGCGCTAGTATATCATCACAATTTTGGCCATTGTGTAGGGACAATGAATACAGTAGTTTATCCAGTTACTTTACAAGACGACAATGGTGAAGCAAGAGATTTGATCCAAATTCGAAGTTTTAAACATTAGTATCTTTCTACCAGTGGCTTGCAAATATCAAGCGCATAGGTTATGTATTCATTTCAAGACTCGAGCTGTTGGTATGATACCCCCTCGCTACCCCTATGTCATACCCCAAAGTCGGACTTTATATTACCAGTCACCAAAATGTAAGAATTCCAATCAAGGCAAGTTGGATTCAGTAACTCGCAGTTCAAGTAACCAACCATTTGACTCCCCATCTTCAGGATTTGTACGGCCAGCCCTATCCATTTATATCAAGAAATGTACTCCCCCCTAACCTTTCCGTCACCATTTATTATCATCTCTGAAGTACTTCTGTTGAGTCGTCTTATCCTTTTGATGGAGCTCATACAATAAGGACTCCACCCAGAAACCCAAGAAAAGCTTTAGCCAATTCAGGAAGCCAACAGACATACTGATTAGGGAAAATTACTGTTGATCAGTGTCACAACTGCAGATGCCTACTCCCAATTATTCTCTTAGCAACCAATAGTACTGCACCTCTGAATGCTCAGACAATATGCTTCGGCATTCATACAACAATGACTCTCTATTTTCGGGTCACACTCTCCAGGCCCAATCTTAGGCCTCCGAACTAGCAAAGTTGATATGTCGATTCCTGCATGGGACAAATGTAGAAACCCTCAAGGTTCAAGCGTGCTGGTGACTTCAAAAGTATTTTCGCCGATGATGACGGGAATTCAATAATTCTAGAAACCAGTTTGAGACGATGTTTTGGTAAAACGGAGTGTGGAAAGATGGAAAGGAAAACCAATGACGGTAATAGCATGCGTGTAACTTGTTTGGAACTCTATCTCATACCTGCAAATTCATTTTCCTATGCAACGTTGGGATGCTTGGACAGGAAACGTTTTGTGTACTATCAAGAAGAAGGATGGAACGAATTCACGTTGGAATGTACAAGAATGATTAGGAAGGTTTCAATAGAGAGCTGGGAAATCAAAGAAATACAACGACGTAGCATCTCACTGCAAACACTCAACTTCAATCAATTGCTGTTTGATAACTTTCCTCCCAAACTCAACAAGACAAACAGCTTGTCTTTGATAACTGATAACCACTTGGTAGAATAAGAAGCCAATATCCCATCACTTTGAGGCAGATCACAATGCACTCCTGATTGATAGGAAAGAAAATAAATAAAATTCATGGCCACCAACTCTATAGCTCACTTCAGGGTGTTCGATTCTTCGCTCAACCCTGATGAACCAGAACTAGAAGGCGAAGTCATCGCAACTTACGATATTATATGGCGCGACAATGATGGTGAAAGGGGCGAATCGATAATCGAAGGGGACCGCTTCGAATATGTCACTTTTCGAAAGATAGACCGACGAACGGCAACGGACCGAGATGCAGACCTGATTGAATATACCGCATTGTGGGAATTCGCGCCAGGCGACGCATATACGTTTCGGTCCCTTCACCGATGCAAGGCGTCCCCAGGTGAAACATCATTCTTTGATTTTGAGACTCTTTGGATGAATAACAATCTCCTGGAAGCCGTACTCTCGACAGATCACGATATTGATCAAGAGGTTGACGACGATATCGAAGGGTACCTACCAGTTGGAGCGGATGGGGTAGTGACTTTAGAATTTGTTGACACATTGGACGATAATGGAAACCAAGTATTAAAGTCAACTCTTGACTGGGGATGGGAACACAGTATACACAATGTGTTTGAGCAGTGGGCTAAGAAGAGGGTTGGAGAGGCCACGCATAGATTCTCGGAGGCTGAGAGGGGTAGATTGCGGATTCAGAAGGGGAGACTTGACGACGAGAATAGTGATGATGTTGAAGGGTATCAAAGGGGAGGAACACCTGAAGGAGGATGGGAGTAGCTTCGTACTAGATAGCTGGTACTACATTTCAGGTGGACGCGACTTCCGGTAGTCTCGAAAGGCCGCTAGAAAGTAGAAGCTCAAGGTGGAATTGCAAAGAATATGAAGCGGTTACTTACCGCTGTAAGAAATGTAAACACAGGGCCGTTTTACAATCAGAAGCTATGCGTGATAGATTTTTAAACCCATAAATAATGAGACTCCCAAGGTTCGAGGACAGGAATGTGATAGACAGCATAGCCAAGAATACTTTGTTGCAGCAGTAGAAGAGCTCTTACACGCAACTCTTAAGAGATTTTCTGTCGCACCATCGAGAGTTCTAGTATATCAAATATCATGGTATCAGTCGAAAGACCCTCTGGAGATTTCTGAAGCAACGCCCGATGGTAATAAGTTTGAGGAAAAGGTTAACTTTAATTTGTCAAGATGTGATACCACGTGACCACCCGACTTTACGCGATTCAGGATTACCGAAACGCGTCAACCTTTATTCTTTCGTTCGTTCAACGCGGTCGCCCTGAATTTCAAATTTTGATCAACAAGATCAAAGTAAACTACGAAACGCCAGTCGTAGACGGAATCATGCCGAAAGTCACAAAACCACGCGATACGCATTCTCGTAAAAATCCTCTCGCATCAAAGAAGTCCACTGAAACTCACAAACCCACCGCAACAAGCTCAAATGAATTGCCCACCCAAAATGACACGGAAGCAATGGCTGAAGCTTCATCATCGAATTCCAAATCTGTAAAAGATTCAAACGTATGTTCTCCTATTACAACATATTGATCCAAAGCTCATTGAATACAGGGCACCGTCGATAATTACCTTCTCCTCGTCCGCCTCATTAGCAGTTACGATCCCACCATCACACGATTACTTTCCGTCCCTTCTACTTTTTCGTTCTTACAATTCCACCAAATTCTTCAAATTGCATTTGGATGGGCAGGCTGCCATGCATTTTCTTTCGCCGGCACAAAGCCATTCGAAAATGATCCCAAAGCAGATGTATGATTAATGTCTCTGATTTGTTTTGCCTTCGGACCTCTTTATTTTTCAACAGATGACTGACAATTCACTGGCTTAGCAACTCAGAAGATATGGAATACGGGGAAAGGACGTCTTGAGCATACATATGGATGATGATGTTTGCGCCTCGATGTCCGAAAGCTTCAACGACCCCGATATTGATTTCAAAGCATGTGCCGACTTGACACTTAAGGACGCATACGAAGGCGATAAGTATGGGGCTGTAGAGATTCAATACGAATATGATCATGGTGATAGTTGGGAGCATCAAATTACGTTTCTAGGGAAGGAGAACAAGAATGTTAGGAAATCTATGCTTATCCCTGACGGGTTTAAGGTCGTTTGCATGGCGGGTGAGGTATGTTACTCTATTTCCTATAACTTTGCCGTGCTGAACAAATAAAGGGCCATCCTTGCGCTGAGGACTGTGGTGGTGAACCTGGATGGGAGGACCTCAAGAAAGTATTCAAAGGCAAGAAGGCGGATGATAGAAAAGACTGGTATAAGAATTCTTGCGCCAACGGAGATCCCAAGGGACTGGATCCATACAAATGGGATATACTTGAAGTCAATAGAGAGTTGGCAAAGATGTTTCCTGCTTGATTCATGAGGGCTATGGGTCGATTTGCGGTTTTGTTTCACTAGATGGTTGGGTATCACACGGATTTATACTATTCAGGTTGCGGGATCTGTGCCAAGGTAACATTCACATGTTCATATAACACAGGGTTCCAAAAGGACTTCAGACAGTCATTTATCAATTGAGCTTTAGTATTGCTTCATCTTCCCGCCTTCTTCTCCACATATACTCATGTATTCAAGCTATCCTCCCCCCGCCTTATTTCCGTTTGTGTGTGCTAGATGAAGTAAAGTTCGGAATTCAGACGCTGCGATGTGACAAAAATTTGGCTATCAGATCTAAGCTGCACCGCAACGAGTCTGAAAAAATGAGGCATCACTTATCACACGAGAAGAGCCTCTCCACTACTCTGCCAGTTGCTATGCTCCAATCAGGCACAACGCAAGCATACTGGTATGGAACACACCAGGGACTATTCACCATGTGCCCCATAGCTGAACCCAGTGGAGATTTTTCGGTGCACCACCATTGAGTAAGGAACGGTGAACCAAACGCTGACGGGAAATATAACCATCATTGCTCAATATAAATATGTATGGTCTCGAGTCAATAACCTTGCTGTCTTTGTATATATCGTAAGCTCAGGATCTTGCCGTGTTATCAAAAGCAGTGATAACGCGGCTGAAAGGCTAATAATTGGTTCGATATGCGTAAGATACAGAAATTAAGAACTAGGTTCTTCTATAATCTATTCATATTTCATATAGGGATAAATTCAAGGCTTGTATGGTTTCGCATTTGTCAAAACTCATGCAGATAGCAAATCGATCCCAAGTTTTGATATGCTCCAGGTTATCAAGCCTTCCCACCAAGTGGTTTAAAGCTTTATTTCCCAAAATTTATACCGGCGGAACCCCTAACGCAGTACTCTGCGACCTCTCTTCTAACATTTTCATCCTCTCCTTCGTAAATGCATCTGCCTTCTCTTCTCTAATCTCTTCAATGGGGTATATAAACCGTACGATATCCTTTGGGCCAAGTCTAATCGTTACAAATTGGTTAGTAAAAGCTATGTAAATGCCATCCATACACCTTCACCACGTTTGATCATTTCTTCGGGAATAAATTATCACTTACGTGAAGTATGCACCGCCCTGTCGCACAGTCTCCAAAATAACATCTTTAAATTCCTCAGCCGCATCCTCCCCGTTGAATTCTTCCGTTTCATATCGGTGAACGAGCCATTTTCTAAAAGTTTCGATATCCAAGTCTCTACACTCACCACAATATTCGTATAGCGCTCCTTGGACATCTTGGTCCGACATCAGGTTATCTAAAGTTTCCATGTCTTCTTCGTCTGCCTCGCCTGTAGGTGATGGCCAAGATATAGAATCGGCTCCAGGAGTTGGAGGCGGCCAGCCAGGTGCAATCCGTTTGACTATCCCGAAGCCGGGAAATGGTTCCCATCTATAATGATTCTGGTCAGCTATGCCCATCTGCCTTTGATTGACCATATGCAGTCAATGATGGTGGTAGAATTTACAAAAATAACTCTCGCCTCTCATTGGCAACACCTAAAAATCCCCGGAGCTCCATAGGCGTGAGATCAATTCCCCCATGATCTCTAATATACCGATAAAAAGTCGGTATAGATAGTATTCCCATACTATCTATGGCCAAGTCCAATGGTGCACGATTACCGAACAAGTATTCGGTGATATCGTTCCACCTAGGACATGAGTATGTGACTATCGGAGGTCTCGTGTTGAATTGGTTCAGTGGATCGTGATCTTCTCTGACATTGACACCAGTAGCTTGTTTAGTAAGAGTCGCTAATATCTTATTTTTAGTTCTGAACCTCTCAGTTTGACTCCGTGTCTGGGGTGGTCCATAGGGCCATCCACCCCCAATATTAATACCACCATCATCTATCAGTGTTTTCGCTTCAGGGTGATCATTTGAGAGAAATCTCATTCCTAGCTTCTCTATTCTCATCTTCTTAGCCTCAGGGCCGAACTCTCTAACATTTTCCCAGAATCCTTCCGCGAAAAGAGTTCCATACCATAATGTTGGCACGGGCCAATAATCGTATGTGTAGAACTTGTCAATCCGACCTCTTTTCGGTTTCTGATTCAGTGGTGGGGCTTTTCTCGATGTTTGGTAGGATTTATTTTTGTCGGTAAACCAGCTGGTCTTAATTATACCGAGATTAGGAAGACCAGGACCACCGCGATTATATACTTGCATCATGAGGGATGTAGGCTGCCCTCCCCAGATCTATTCGAAATGTTAGATTTCAGGGGTCATTCGAATATGGGGACAGGGAGGCTTAAATTCTCAATAAACGAATACCCTAGTTCTGCGAGAGGTTCGTCCTCGAAGTAAGGCTCATTCTCGCCCTCGGCGGCTTTATCGTCGCAATCTTCTTTCTCATTAATCATGGACCTCCGTATAGCATGCTAGCTCGTGCTTCGAGTCAGAAAGGACATCCCAGTGGCCAAGTCTATGAGATAATATGAGACTTTAATCTAAGATAACTTACTGCAAACTCATGTACCAATGTAGTAGCAGCCCTCAACCGATTCCCCATCCTATATATATCAATATGCGACAACAATATTACGATTCATGAACATACTTCTCAGCATCCGTTAAGTCGTCTCTTAGTAGAGGTTGCGCCAACTCTGTCGAAATCAATATCTCAATCCTATCATAAACTGTATGATTTCTTGTTATCGCATTACGACTTGTGCGAGAACGAGGTAGACCAGTCGAAACATCCTCATATCCGCTGTGAAATCCGAACTTTACTTTGGATGTTAGATCATAGATTAGTTGCTCTAGGTGTTTCGCTGAGTAATGATTTATTCTTTTTTCTTGAGATCTAGAGAAGAAACGCTGCAGTTTCAACCCTTTGGGACTGTTCGGTACATCATCGTAGTGGCCGTTAAGAAGTGCATCTAGCCTGGGAACTTAATCAACTTGGATCTTCATCATTGGGGTTTGACTGGCACCCACCACGAATATTTACATTCATTGTGCAACATCAGGGTTGCTAGCTGTAAACAAGGCTTCAATAGTTCCCAGACAACGGGATTGTCCGCCTAGAACAGGAAATCAGTCAAGACCAAGACATGGAAGTCATCAAGAATATTTGAGTAATTCAGGCCCAGCGCAGACTCACCAGCCAAAATCCTTTCTCTCGTCCAAGAATCGGAATAGCCCCTTTATGTTTTGGCATGTCATTCTCTACCACCCATCTATTTCTCTCAAAACAGGGATGAATAGGGTTTTCAAGGCTATGAGTAATAACATTTTTGTCCAAAGCTGCCAACGCTTGCATAGAATGAAGGTCGGAAACTGTGAAGCCATTGAATCTTTTCCTCTGATATTTCTCTAGCTCTTCCGAAGTTATCCTCCACCTGCGCTTCCCTTTTAATTGACCAGATTCCGAAGGAGGCGTTCTAGGTGTCAACCCACTCCTCCCAACATCGCCTAAAATTCGATGATCGACAGATGCAAACTTCCCTAGGGGTCGGCTGTACTTTTTCGCAAGGTTTGTCCAGCCAAACGTGTAACGAGATTGTTCACCTGAAAATCAAACGGAAAAATCAGCAAATCTGAATGATTGGAATGGCGCATTCAAGTCGAGGGCTTGCAACTCCTTACTCGGTGATAGCAGTTGACCGGTGGTATCATAACTAATCCTGCCAATTGCTCTTGCTTCATCATCATCAACATTTCCCCCCTGTCCATTAGCCTGTGCGGCTGCCATGCTGTGGAATAGTCGCCCGTAGAGAGTGGTAACTCCGTCTTAGTCGAGCACGAACTTCTGGAAATCTGGATTGAGCGAATAGAATATATGTACATCATGGGAGAATAGGTTGTTTTCTCCGGTTTTCTCCGTTTATTAGAATAACATGGCTATTCTTCACTTTTCCATCAGTCCTATTTAAATTATCTTGTGATGTCAATGTAAGTTCTGGAAATGGGTTACAAAGAAAATTATACAAATGCGTTGCGTAGAGTTTGCTGGAGTAAAAGCTTCTAATTAGGATTTCTCTGCTCTTTGTCCGAAAACAGCCAGCTAATGACTAACGCAACAAACGAATGCATCTCATTTGAAGTTATAAAATTGCGCTCCTGGGCACACGAAGAAACATTAAAGTAACTACTTCGTTGTGTATAATGACCAAAAATTTCTCGCGAACTCCAACACATGTACAACTCACAAAAGTTTCGATGTAATATGATCTCATAATTTGACCTGATACGACTGTGGAAATACTTATTATTCAAGAGTAGGTATGAGTACAGATTCGCATCATTGTTGACAGTTGAAATATTACCAGATAAATCAAGCTAAATATTGACTGTCACGCCGCGAGTGATTTCACATATCGATGTGAAACGCGTATTAACATTTTAATACAATCCGTCACAGAATTTCTCTTGCATATCTCTCTGGCGCTCAGCCCAATGGATCTCTGTTGGGTATTGTGCTGCAGGATGTTTGTATTCCGTATTTCGGTCATCCTCCTCGATGAAGATATCGTTATGCGTATTATTGATCTTAATTCTTCTGGTAGTTCCGGCCAAATCTTCGCCCACAGTTTCACCAACAGTCGAAATATCGATGCCCAGAGATACTTTTTGGGGCTTCTTAGTCGTCTCAATTGCTGATGATGTATTGAGGAACCCAGATACATCACTACTCTTTCCAACTGCCTTCCCGTGTTGCCTTTGAACTGCCTCTTCATTCCTAGATTTCCTTTTCGCCTCTTTCAAGGATACACAGCAGCAACAAGACCAGTGCTTCAATATCATTGTGAAGTCTAAAATATCTTGTTTTCGGTTTGAAAGAACATTGTAATATGTGGTGTACATAAATTGATTGTACCTATAATGGTATCCAACTCCAGTATGATCGCTGCTACTATCAAGTTGGCGACGTCAGATGATTCTTAGTAAGTCATAATGACTATTGCTTGCCAAGATGAAGTTAAGAACTGACGGTGAGTTTGAACAGTTATTTGCGACGGAATAGGGCATGAAGACGGAAGTCGAGTATCGAGGTGAAACGGCAGAGTTTTAGATAACTGTCATTTTTAATTTAGTGATATAGGTATATGAAAACTGGCCTTCGTGAGCTTAATTAGCTGCCCGACTCCCCGTTCTAGCCCTGGAGCTTGCCTCGGAAAGACACATGGCTAAACCCGTGAAAAAACTGAAGACTTCTTTGTTTCCCCATTCACACACATACTAACTTTGTTTCGTAATTTGTACTACAAGTAGTTCTCAATACTATTGCAACGTCTAAATTCTTGCTAGTAATTGAAGCTCCCCACTGCCCCTCCCACACATAAAACATCAAGGCCAGGATATAGCTTCTGGGTGGTCTTGCATCTCCCAGACGTCAATCTATAAAAGACCAATATACTTCACTGCATCTCCAAGACCTTCCCAGATCCCACTCTCAACCACTTCCGGCGAAAAAAGGAAGCTATCATCAGCCCAATCTGCCAAAATGACATCTTGTACGTACGCAGGAATTTGGGTGATGCATCTACACAGCTCTGATATGTAAATGATATATACAGTTTGAATTTTCTACTACAGCCTTGGAAATCAAAGAATCTAATGCAATGTACAAAGTTACTTTAATTGAATTCTATAACACTATGTCTCAAGAAAAACATTACAAACAATATGTATTCCTGGAAGAATGAGATTGGAGATATCTGATAACCATCGTGTATCCAGTGCTTGTAGGCCAACATTAAAGAATAGAGAGGTTTATCTCTCAATCCGCGATATCCATCCCAGTTCCATCTATAGTTCCGCCCTTCGTTGAAATATCAAGATTCGGATAAAGTTTCTGAGGTTTCTTCGGCATGTCCGACATCGAGGTGCTAGGAGATGGTGTAGATGGCTCAGTGGACTTCCCATATCTTTTGCTCCATAATTTACAGCGGAAAGCTGATGCTATCATCGATCCCACTCTTGCGAATCCATTTTCGTATGTACGCAAGAATTTTGCGATCTGCGGTGTACATGCAATGATCATACCGATGGCTACTTCCACATTCACTACTACCCAAATCGGTACAATATTCCACAAAATATCGGGATTCCTAGCAACCCTCAAACGATAAACAAGGCCTACGATTGAACACACAATAGCGCTGTTGGACATGTTAGTATGGGCAGTATTATCCCAAGAATAGACCGCCAGAGGACTTACAGGACTCCAGTAGCGAAAATCAACAAAACACCGATTTTCCTTTTCAAAGCCATTCTCGTTCCCATCACGGCGATGAAAGGTATAACGAAAAGATAAACATCAATAACAATACCTGCAACAGCTGTCGGTATACCAGTACGAACGGTCTCCCTATAGCTAACAGGTGTGAACAGATGTGAGACCCAAGTCTCACCTATATGTGGAAATTGGAGATATATACAGGCGATGACCAGGCCTAGATAATAAGCGCCAGTTATTGCAATGCCAGTATAGCCTGATATTTTAACCCATTTCAAAGGAAATATTTCCATATATGTTAGAAATATAGCAATTTTTACCAGGCCTAGGGATAGACTGGTGAAAAAGGTGACTAGACCTAGTAGAATGATATTGTGTTCGGTAAGCCATTTCTGTACCGGTGTATCCCATTGATGATGTCCATATGGGGTAGTCGTGGCAATCAATATGCAGACAACAAGCAAAGCCGTTGTTGTGAGGACAACAAAGATAAAGGCAAAATCACTCCAGACCCATCTGAGACGCCGCGCGATAATGATCGCCCATATTCTAATGCTGACACAAATTGTCATAACACCTAGTCCAATGCAAGCGACCACCAAAAGAACAAGTGCTATGGAGTCACCGTTCACGAAATTGGGAGTCACGCCTGGCGGTGGTTTGAGAGCTCCAACCTGCCCGCTCGCAGCATTGGGCATGACGCCTGGCGGTGATGACCCAGTCTGCGTTGGGTCGGCACGCTCGAGTGTCGTCTTGAGTGCATTCATGGCTATTTTTGGCGAAGTAATTATGGAAAGTTCCCACGGCGAGAGCCGCCGAGACTCGTAATGTATGTAAAATGTTGAGAAAAATTATAGGACAAAGAACAGTTGAACTTTGATCGTTTTAACACGGTAAATCCCATACAAGTAATAGAGATGAGGTATAGAAGCCTGGGCAATCCCGTTCTGAGTTTCTTTGTCTCGAAGTTTTAACCCAACAGGCAACTGACAGACTATGCTCATGGTAGAAACATAGGTATGGTAAGATCTTACAAACATTATGTTGTCGTGAGAAGGCGAGTGACCGTAGGAAGGCTTTTCACGTGTGATTGGATTGGGGGGCGAGCATGCTCGCGAGTTGTTTCAGAGCGAGTTGCTTAACAAAGGAATAATTATCACTTGATCACGTGATCCACACACAAATGGATTCCTAGGTTATAAGAATACAACCAACACATAACCTACCTAGTTCACGCCATACAATTGGGGGGCGAGCATGCTCGCGAGTTGTTTCGGAGCGAGTTGCCTAACAAAGAAATAATTATAACGTGATCACGTGATCCACACACAAATGGATTCCTAGGTTATAAGAATACAACACATGACCTACTACCTACTTCACGCCATACAAAAGTTACGGAGAATCCGACGCCTTATGTTTTCTACGCTGCGCTCCGAAACACAAAGGTATTTCTCCGACTGTATTTCAAAGTATCAAATAGCTTGAATGGTTTGATACCTGCCCGGAACCTTGTGCTTTCCCTTCTTAGCGAGAATCATACTCCTTGGCTTTACAAGCGTGACGATGATGAGACTATGTTCCCAGTGATGCTTCGGCCAACTACCATACCAATCGGCAAATTGCCAATGTATATGCCAATTGTTGTTGAACTGTGTAATTTGATGCATCGTGACACTCCCCGAATTCCCATACGAAGGACAGCATACGGCAACCGCAAAAGAAAGAGCGCAATTACCCTCATAAACTGAATAGCAAAGACTTCAAAGGAATGTGCAGACAGGGTAATGATAGTGATGTTGATTCGAGAACATAAATGCGACCCATTCAAAACTTCGATGTTCGACGCATTGGAAGAAAGAAAAGAGCGTGGGAAACAAAGGTAACAATCAAGGACCAGGTATTCAAAACGACTCGAGAGCAACGGTACAAAGAGCGAACAATAATTCAACAAATGTATGGCACAGATCGTTTAAGTAGTCAGATGTTTATGGCCAAATTGCTGTCTCTTCCTTCTATCGCCTACGCCTTAGTAGGGATTTTAACTATCATTTGTTGATTAGAAGCTAGTGCATCTAGTGGTCTGGAGAACGTGGTTGGCATTCCGGCCCCTGGTTTATATTATGATAATATTGCTCGATATATCTTCAATTCGCGAGGCCAAAGAGTCTCCATTGAAAACCTGAAAGATAATGCATAATCTCTGTGGTGTCCCGATTTCCGCTGCGTTGTCTGAAAGTTATACATTGGAGAATACAAGAAAATGGTAGAAATTTCCCAATACCTACTTTCTACCTGTACCCCGATCCTTTCTCCCACCGTCCAACATCTTCAATCTCTTCTGAAAGCCTTCACCAACTTGCATGCCGCTTCCTCTTGGACCATCCTCAACACCTCTCTTTCTACTCTTTTCTAGAATATCCTTCATCGCACCACCGCTACCACTCTTCCTCTTTGTTAATCTCTCAATCCTATCAATACCCTCACCCAATCCCCTCCATTCCTCACCACCATATCCAGCATCCTGTCTCCCACCAGCCTTGTTTTTCTTGGAGCGATCCTTTTTGCTCTCCTTCGGTAATCTGGTATAATTTCTCTCTTCGTATTCTCTTCTCTCATCGTCCTCTTTCTTTTCCTTGTCACTCTTCGATCTTCTACCACCAGCTATGATATTCGAACCAATGCTGGCCTCTGCAATTGGAGCAGCAGACAATTCCGTGTTGACGAACTCATCCAAGGTGGCAGACTTATTCGCTTTCCTGTCTTTCTTTTCGCGACGTTCGGTTGTAGGCATAGCAGTTGCAGTGATGCGAGGAGGCTTGTAAACACCATCTGAGGAATGCTTCGAATCATCTTCTGCGGCTGTCGCAGGTCTGAGAAGAGATCCAGGATTTGGTCGATATTGGAGGTCGTCAATTTCAGATGTTTCAAGAGGTACGCCGTTTCCGTCCGCATCACTATCTTCCTCGGACTCTGAATTATCCTCATCACTTTGCCCATCATCTTTATTTCCGATGACTTTTGGTGTAGGCGCAAGAGCTCTAAGTGCATCATCGGACGCTCGGAGTACTTTGTCAATTTGGTATTTCAAACGACCTTCCAACGGCCGCACGCCCTTTTCAAGGTATACTCGCAATTCGACCAGTTTCTTCACAACAGCATTGTCTAAATCTTCTTCATCCTCGCCCGCTATATCTTCCTTCTGATTTCTGATCTTAAGAATTATGATGAAGACCAAGTTTTGAAGATAGGATAAAAGAAGCTCATTCTTAACATCGAGTAGCGATATACCATCTGCAGGGGGATTGACAGCTGAGCTTTCTGGGGCCGATTCAATGGCAGAAGTCAATGATTGAGTAAGAGTAGTAAGTAATGCTGGAAGAGAAGTTTCGACAGCCATGATGCCGTCGTTGACAATTACAATTGACTGAAAATAAATGTAAAAATAATGAAGGAATTTCCAGACAAGAAGATTTCTATGGTATCGATAAGAAAAATGAATTGCAAGGGATAAATTTCTTTTGCGCCGGTGAAATATTAATCCGTACCGACATAGCAAGGCCAGATTAGTCCAAAAGCTGTCCAGCCCTGCCCAGCCCAAGCTTCAAGTTCCCTCACGCAAGCAGCTCATAAACTTGGTTTGTTTCAACTAACATCCATCCACCAGACATTTTCTTGAAGTTGTCCTCAATTTTTAA
The DNA here is from genome assembly GCA_002162505.1 of Myriosclerotinia scirpicola. Classification (NCBI taxonomy): domain Eukaryota; kingdom Fungi; phylum Ascomycota; class Leotiomycetes; order Helotiales; family Sclerotiniaceae; genus Myriosclerotinia; species Myriosclerotinia scirpicola. Next base: position 451,627 of record NGKG01000021.1, on the reverse strand, counting down.
TATTCTAACATTTTCCTTCATATGAGAAAGTTGAACTGTTCATTTGGTTGTAGCTTTCAATGCTAAATTAAGCACAACGGTCAAGAGTTGGACCTTCGTAAGCTCCCCTTTCAAGAAAATGCTTCCCTTACAAATATGCAAACCCTACTCTTAAATCGTACCAAGCTCACATATCGCCAGGAAATTCCTCTTCACCATGCGTTTCAAAGACCTCACGCCATCTGCGGCTCTGTTTGCGACTCTCCTCGTCGCCCCCGAACTATCCTCAGCTTTCTATCTTCCTGGTGTTGCGCCAACATCATACTCACCTGGCGCCAAAGTTCCTTTATACGTTAACAGACTTACACCTGTTGGTTCTTATGATGATGGCCAATTGAGATCGGTTGTATCTTTCGATTATTACCATCCAGCATTCCATTTTTGTCGACCAGACCCAAAACCTGAATATGTCTCGGAAAGTTTGGGTAGTATCCTTTTCGGTGATCGCATAATGACATCCCCTTTCAACCTGAAGATGGGTGTTAATGAGAGTTGTGCACAACTTTGCGAAGAGAAGAAGTTCGATCAAAGCTCGGCGCATTTTGTGAACAGAAGAATACAGCAAGGGTTTGCGCTGAACTGGTTGGTGGATGGCCTACCAGCAGGGCAATTGATTGAGGATGAAATCACGCAAACAAGATTTTATAGTCAGGGGTTTGCTTTGGGGAGTAGTGATCAGAAGGACATGCATTTGAACAATCATTACGATATCTTCATCGACTACCATGAGGTTTCCGCCGGTCAAAAGAGGGTAGTTGGTGTTATTGTTCAACCTTCATCCAGAACATTGAATAAGAATGCAGGCGATTTAGAGTGCGGTGCGGGTAGTCCAAAGGTGGTGCTCTCCGAGTCTGGCGAGACAGCTGTCACATATTCGTATAGCGTCTGGTGGCAACCGTCAACAACAGCTTGGGCTACCAGATGGGACAAATACCTCCATGTTTTTGACCCTAAAATCCATTGGTTCTCTTTGATCAACTCGGCTGTAATTGTGGTCTTCCTAGTCATCACAGTCCTTTCAATTCTCATGCGAACATTAAGAAAAGACATTCAAAGATACAACAGACTCGACTCAATCAACCTTGATGATTTATCAGGAACATCTGCTGTTGTTGAAGACGGAGTTCAAGAGGACTCTGGATGGAAATTGGTACATGGAGATGTATTCCGTACGCCAGGACGCCCCTTGATTTTGAGTGTATTTCTCGGAAACGGAGCACAGTTGTTTGTCATGACAGGCTTTACTATTGCCTTTGCACTTCTCGGTTTCCTTTCGCCATCCAATCGTGGATCTCTTGGTACTATCATGATCCTCCTATACACCGTCCTTGGCTTTATCGGTGGATATACCTCAGCCCGTGTATACAAGTCATTTGGTGGAGAACAATGGAAACTCAACATTGCTTTGACGCCAACTCTCGTTCCAGGCATTGTCTTCAGCACATTCTTCCTCCTCAACCTCTTTCTTTGGGCCAAAGAATCCTCTGGGGCAGTACCATTTACAACAATGCTTGTCATTGTCTCTATCTGGTTCTTCTTTTCCCTACCCCTATCATTTGCTGGCAGTTGGGTCGGGTTTCGCCAACCACCTATTGCTTCCCCGGTCCGCACCAATCAAATCCCACGTCAAATACCCCCTTCTACGTCATATATGCGCCCGATACCGTCCATGCTTCTTGTGGGAATTCTACCATTTGGGGCCATATTTGTTGAACTTTACTTCATCATGTCATCTATCTGGTTCTCCAAGGTTTACTACATGTTTGGCTTCCTCTTTTTATGCTATGGTCTCATGATAATCACATGCGCCGCCGTCACTGTTCTCATGATATACTTCTTGTTATGCAGTGAGAATTATCACTGGCATTGGAGAGCATTCATGACAGCTGGTGCCAGTGCCGGATATGTGTTTGCGAACGCGATGATTTACTGGGTAACGAAACTGCAACTTGGTGGTTTAGCAGGCAGTGTACTTTACATTGGGTATAGTGCATTGATCTCATTTTTATTTTTCATTCTTACTGGTAAGTCGCATCAATTCGATGTCTAACAGGAGATGATACTAATGAGCTCTATAGGTTCAATCGGATATTTTGCCTGTTGGGCTTTCGTGCAAAAGATCTATGGATCTATAAAAATCGATTAGGGTTTGACTTGATTGGGTTACGGTTTCCCTCTGCGCTGAAGGCGAGATGTTCATGGTATGGACTAGAGTGTGAATTGGGAGGCACCGAGAAGAGGGCAATTTGCCCTTGTACTATAAATATGGACTTTCTTGATTCCTTTCGAAGCATTTTCAATTCAATCCGTCTGATACAATGTCAAAAATATCTATAGCGACGGAATGGGGAAAGACATGGGTGCAACGGCGTTTGATTGGAGGTGATATTGGAGGTGATGTGTATTGGTATGTAGTAGAAATGAACTCCTACCTTACTGGGTCATCAGCGCTTTGGAAATGTTGCCAAGAATGTTGCCAAGGGGGATCGATCAGCCAATTGTATTTATTATTAATTAGTTGTTAGTGTTTTGAGTTCCCTAGACACTGCCGTGTCCAAAATTATAAATTGATCGTCTTGTGAAAATGACCTCAGCATCTCTTCTCTTCTACATCTCAACGGATAGAGGTCTCAAGATGGACTTTCTGTCGCAAATCCGTGAGTTGAAAGCACTCTTAACGCGTGCCTGAGAGATTTCAAGTTATAGAGAGCATTTGAAGCGATGGACGGACATCGATCTCGGGACTCCCTGAGTGTGTCCTCGGCTAAGCTTTTCTTGGATCTCCTGAGTGCTGGGAGTTTTGAATCAGATATAGACACAAGGGGAACCAGATACATGACAAATGCCTCTTGAGTGATATAATTTACAATTCAGTGACTCTAGATTTGTCGGTTATTTCTCTCAAATTAAAATATTTCCCTCCAAGTATTGTGATATACACTGGGATAAGTTACGTCATACCAGGACGAATGGAAATCTGTCCCGATTCATCAAACCGGAGGCCACAAAGTAACAGGTTTTACGAATGACATGTGGCCATTACTGGATATTGGGCCATACAACACAGCGGACTTGAATGACTAGATACTAGTATAACGAACGACCAATCCGAAATTACCAAATTGCTGTGAAGTTATTCCAGATGCGGCAAACTTTTCAAGTTCCGGGACCGTAACGAAATTTTTACGTGGAAAAACAATTACTCTATAGAGATCAAGAAATACCTAGCCAATCATATTCTAGATTCTCCTCATAGAGTGCTCGCTTGACTCAATAACTACCTATTTTGTTGGAAGGACGACTTCACTAAGAAACACTATCAGCAGTAGTGGAATTTTAACTTTTCATACTCCGCACTTAAAATCCTCTTGATATATGTGTCCTCAACCTAGCAGTTTAGTTAGTTCAGATGAAAATCTCTGGGTATAAGAAGGCCCCCCCTTCCCACATTCAAAATCGGAAAACCAACATTCATACAAAATTTTCCAAAATTTCAAATTTAATCTTCACACTTCAGACTTCAAACCTTATACCCTAAAGCTTAGATTACAAACCTCACACTTCCATTCTCACAATTCAAAAGTCCAAAAAAACACCGAATCCGAAGCGACAATAATCTATACTCGTCATCAAATCAAGAAAATACCAGAGAAAATCTCCTATCATCTCATCTCAAAATGGCATTTTTCAGTAGCAAAAGATTTTCCATAATCAATCAAGGAGAGCCTATCCTACAGCCAAAACAACAATACTCCCAACCTCAGACCCAGAAACAAGAAGATCGCGATCGCAGACGCCATATTAGGATCCTATCACAAGGATGTAACAATCCCGACAAGATCACGGCCAAAAGTCCGGTAAAGAAAGAGTGGTCAAACAAGGAGTGTGTCCTCTGGCTTTATCACAACGCCTACTATAATTACGGAAATACTCCCTCAGACGCGTTCGATATCGCAAGCGCCTGGAAGGGCGACGGTAGATGGTTGGAAGCATTGGCACGCTCGGATTTATGGGACACCCTTAACTCCCAGGAGACCCATGTGATCGTCAATATCTATGAGTCATTTATCGACGAACGGCGCCAATTCGATAGATCTATGAGGTCATACCTAGGTATTGCTTTAAGTTATCAATGATACCATTGACATAAAACCCCGCAGCTTTTTTCCAGTTGGTGCTTGTTAGGGGTATTGGAATCGCCGGGGCGTTGGATTAGATACCTATCTATGTACTATTATAGGTTGTAGAAATATTAAAAGCGATTTCGGAACCATCATTAACTAAGCTCATATGTGAATCATTGTTAAATAAAATCAAAGTCCAGCTTGAAGTGATCCAGTTCATAATACATGATTGACCTAGTAAAACGAAAACTTATTGGTCAACTAACTAACACTAACTAACTTGTTCGACCTTTTAGTAGCGGCTCAAATAGGAAGCAGGGTAATGTAATGGCGTTGCAGCTAGCCTTACAAATGTTTCAATACTTTCTCTATCAGTGAGCCATGCTTCAAGTAGAATAACCCGCCGGGCTTCAACAATAACACAAACCCTCCAATCGAGAAAAGAAAAGCGTAGCACATGCGGCAGCTCACATCATATCAATCCTTCATATCAAGAGAAGCCAAATGATACGCAAAGAAATCTCAATGGTATGTTGACCAAGTAGCAGCAATCAAAGCAGAACTAGCTCGATCGAAATGAAAGCAATCTTACTGGCCCTTGCCCAAAGACTTAATGCAGCGCCCATGTTTCGCCCTCCAAACTCACATTGTCCTTAATCCCTCAAATCTAGCTTAAATTATCTGGAAGTGGAAATCGTAGACTATCAATGTCTATATTCAAGAAAGAGATCTTTTCAAGGAGGCCAACATGATTTTGTAAACCAATCACCCCTTTTTTGTATCCTCTCCAGTTCTGATGTTATCGGGAGATTTAAGTGACGATAGTATGGGCTACATACTTGACCGCACCCTACCATGTATCTCTGTCCAAGAGAGATTTTTTGCATTTATAATGACCCTCAAGTGTCCACTCCCCCAAACACCCCGTCCCAGCAACCACGAGCTCAAGCACCATCAAACACTCCTCACTCACTCAACCTCCGCCATCTTCTGCTCGCCAAATCCACCAGTCTGCGCGAAATAACCCCGCCTCCCCCCTCAATCTCAAAATCGCAACTATAATGCTCACGACCAACACCCAAGCCTTTGTGTTACTCCTCCCGAAGCAGCCTTCTTCGATAAATTTGTCGACAAAGCTCTCGTGATTGAACTTGCCGCATTATTTGGGTCCATGGCACGTACATTCATGGATGGTCTCCAAAGCGAAAAGACCATGATTTTATCGTCAACATCGGAGTGTTTAAGCTCGATAACTTGAGCATTAAGCCAATTGAGATTCTATATGTGTCGCAGTGTTTGAGTTAATTCTAATATTCTGATGGATGGTGTGGAAGAGATCATTGAGCCCAAAGTTGATGGGATCATGCGCTGTATAGCCAATGATGGTGATGAGACATTTGACTTTCACGTGATACACATAATATCCGCTGCTGATTGGTTAGGATATGTAACGAGAATGACTAAGGCTATCTTAGCAAGTGAAAGAATAGCTTTTTAGCACGAAAGACAATTAACGAATAACTTTCAATTTTACCAGAATAGACATGTTCAATTTGGTTTGGGGAAGTGAAAACAAATGCTGGAGAATAAAGCCGGATCTATACTCTGCATACAAGTAGGGATAAAAAATATGTCTTCTTCCTCTGAGACCTTTCCTTCTTCGCTCTCCCCCTACTCCTTGCCAACTGAAGCACCCCACTGATATAATATTCTTCTCCAACCCAATCTGTTATTCCGCCTATCACCCTCTGCAGAGTTCAAGATCTACCCAACAGTTATTGCATCATTAATGCTTAAATAATACGAAATCCTTTTGTCATCAATATCCGCATCAGGAACAACAGAATAATGGTTAGGTTGACCCAGTGGTCACTTCTCCATTATCCTCATACATCATGCATGTAGAATAAGCATTTTCGTCTATCGCAAGTAGCTGGAGGTCTCCTTGACAATGTCCGCTTCTCTCTCAAGAAAATGTTGGAATGTCGTCAACGGAACGATTCTAGCAAGCTCTTCCATATCGATGAAGTCTGACATATATCGCATAGCAATTTGTGAATTCACAAAGACATTTGAGTCCTTTTGCTTCGCGAAATCTTCATCTGTCATGAATACTGCTTTAAGGAGCCGATGAATGACTTTCCCAAGTCGATCGAGAGTTTCCTGGATGGTCAACATCTCACTAGCTAACCCAATTGCGCGACCGTGGAACTTGTTTGGATCTTGAAACGCTGCATTAGCAAATTTAGCAATATCGACGTGATCGTTCAATGAAAATTTTCCCTCGACGGTCATTGCTGTTGTCCAAGTACCCTTGTCCCTTATCTCAGGGTATCTGCACTTTGGGCTCTAGATAGTTGGCCATGAAGAAGGCAGGGCGGAGAAACGTCCAATGCTCAAATTTGCCATCAATAACAGCTTGCTCTACACCCTTCTTTCCCACGAGGTGCTTCGCCATTATGAAAGAGTTGGGTGTAATGTGGACCCCGGTGCCAAGCATAGCCACCCCAAGGCTGGTTGATGCAACGACTTGTTTGATACCTGCCTCCTTCGCAATCTTGACGATTTTCTCTGCTTGTCGACGCGCATGATCTAAGTCTTCGAGCTTGGGATGTGGACACAAGAATATTTTGTTGCAGCCGGTCATGGCATCACGAAGTGCATCGGTATCGTCCCAATGACTTTGGGTAAGCTTGACATCACGGCTTATTAAGTTGCGTGCTTCAGGCGAATTGAGGTTGCGCGTGGTAGCACGAACACAACAGTTGAGATCGCGGAGCTGTTGGCACAAGGCGCCCCCCTGACTGCCAGTGGCACTGAAGACAAATGCGATATGAGCCACGGAAGACATTGCCTCAGCTGCTTGTTGTTCGAGTGATTGTTGAGTGGAATTATGAATATTTTGTTTGCTAGGAATGATGCGGCTTTTTATGTTAAAGAGAGTTCCCTCGTTTGTGGGAAATGCTTTGCCGCAATTTCTGACTTATCCGGACCATTTGACCTGTTTGAGAACATGCATACGAATGAATTTACTGTGAATATTATTGACGATAAGTGCCTACAATATCATATGTCTTCGACGATGCCCTTTTTTTATTGGAATGTTTCAATCTGAGGGCTCTGAGATAGATATTATTAATCAAACGAGTTATTGGTACGAGTATAGTTATGCTAGCTGATTAATGTGGAATGTGAAAATAATGATTTGAAGCTTATAGATTTCTACTGTTCACGTATGATCCACTTGCCCAAAGCCAAGTCGTTCTGGCGATACATTTCAGATTAAGCCCCTTAATTTTCACTCCAGAAATCTCATTCGTAGGCAGCGACAAATGCGTTCAAAACGCCCTTTCCACTAGTCCCAATGATGAACTGATCACTCTCACATTCAAAGTCCTTTGAGGTAGCTCCCTCAAACCGAAAATCAAATCGTTGAGCAAGAGCGGCAAGAAGCATGTACATTTCAGCCCATGCCAGACTATTAAGGAATATCAGCAACAGGAAACTATCACGTTGAGTAAAGACGGGACATACTTCATGCCAAGGCAGATTCTGGTTCCCCTGGAAAAGGGAGCATAAGTCTTGTCATACTTCCTCCGTGCATCGAGATCCATCCACCGGTCCGGATTAAATTGCATTGGGTTGGGGTATAGTTTCTCATTCGTGTGCATGAGTAGTGTAGTCATGCCGACGGGGGTGCCAGCAGGGATACACCATTTTCCGTACGTGAGATCTCTATCGGTAGCTATTCTAGCAGATCGTGAAGCAATAGCAGGGCTCAGACGCATACCTTCCATCAATATCGATGTCAAGTATGGCAGCTGCTCAAGCGCCTTTACTTCAACCAGATCGGAGGGAGGAATAGAGGCAGATGAAAGCTCCTCGCGTAGCCGTCTGAGGATTTCAGGATTGTTGAAAACGTGAAAAATAATCAGCCGTAAAACACTAGCAGTCGTCTCAAAACCAGCTCCTGTCACTGTAGCTACGTCATCGAAGACACGCTCAAACTTTTTGTCTTTGGCGGGAAGACTGGAGTCTACAATTTCGTGGACTATGGTACGAGGAGCCTTGTCATTTGTATCGGACGAAGCGACTGCGGCCAAAAGATCTTGCGTGTCCTGTGTAGATTCCTATAAATCTTTTAGTTGTGGTGAGATTTTATGTCGGGATCAGATGGCCTACCTTTAAGTACCGGAAAAAAAGCCTTTGTGCCGTCATCAGCAACTTTCATAACCCAGTCCACTGGTATTGATTTCATAGTAGGACCAAACCAAGTAACATGTTTGGTTATACGCCATATATGACCGGAATCTTGGAAGACATTTGTCATTCCAATGTCAAAATCCTCTTTGTCGAGGCTGTTATATGTTTTGCCGAGAATGAATTCTGTTGAGACATCTCTAGTGAAGGCGCTCGTGGCGGCGCCTATATTGACAATCTTTTTCGTCTCGGAAAATTGCCAGATGCGATCGCAGAACTTCTGAACATTATGACGAATCAAACCTTGTTTATTGGCAACTCGTGCTTTGGAGAAGAAAGAATTCAGAGGTAGGCGACGGGCCTTATGAACATCGTGATCAGCAGTGCAAATGATGGCACCTCCTGCCGAAAATCCATCTAATGCCCAAGCATACTTGTCCCAACGTCCATCCTGACGATAAAGCTTTTCGAAGAAGGCTGGATCAATAACGTGGAGCTCGTAAGGGCTGATGCGGACGATCGGGCCTTTGAAAATGTCAAGTCAGAACAGCAGTATGTATTGACGAGGAAGAAACGACAAAGTAACTAGATCATACCATATTCCTTGTGCATTTCAATGATTTTAAACGTATATTGACCATTTTGCACAATGTCATAGTAAGCTTCAAAGTACCGTGTGATGGCGGCTAGTTTTGGACCTGGAAATCGCGCCAGTGGGTGTAATAACAAGCGGTAGAAAGTAAGACTACCGAAGTAAAGGACGATGATGGCAGCAATATTTTGCAACGACAGTAGGGTAGTTAGGTTCTCCATTTGGTACGTTTGAGTTGGCAGTTATTCCAAAATTTGGAGGTTGTAAGAAGGCTAAGAGAAAGGTGCAATTTGAATGAGATACACCCTTGAGGAAAGAAATGCTACGTCAAATCACTCAAGTCGAGTGAATTATAAACACAGTAATATCATATTGTCTGACAATGTCAGAACATTAGAAATATACAAGAACTAAAATACCTCAGCTAGGTAAGGGTTACTATGGAGGGCTAGTTATGACACCACCAACCTCGACCAAACGTTTGAAAATGCCCAGGTCAACCCCTATCTTAATAGCGGCTGTTTGAAGAGTCTGGAAACCCCCGTTAGACTCCCTCTTTAATTAACTCCATGAAGTTACCATGTGACCAAACCTGCAAATTGTGTCATTAGAAGTTTCTATAGAGTTTGCCAGTTTGTGCAAAGCGATTATAAGATTTTGCCGAGTGAGCTCATCGGCCGACACTGCCAATTGCTTGATGTTTGACAAAGCTGTATCCATTTCTGAAGATAATAGATATGATATTATGTATGAACTAATAATCTTTTTTCGTAGTTTCAAATTTAAAGTATGAAGAAAAGGTATATTGCAAGCAAGCAATCACATAAAGAAGTATTTATATTAAACCCCTCTGGCCTTCAGTGCGGCTTTCAACATTACCGAGAATCCGGAGACATAATCGGGCCCAATCATAGTATAATGTGCTCCCCCAACTTTATGGAATCTAGGCTCGGTATGGCAATAATTGCTCCATTTACTAGTTGATTCCCCACCTATTCCTCTCTCGAAGCAGCTGCTATCTTCAGGGGTATTGCATGGAAGACATCTATTACGTCCACTTTACCCTCAGGCTCGTAGTCAGCAGTCATACTCTGCAGACCGTAAGCAACATCCGCCCAGCTTGCAAGTCCTTGCTCATCCATCCCCAATTCCTTCAAGCGAACATCATCCGCTACACTAAGAACCTGTGCCAAAGCGGCGTCGCGCGGCACGGTGCAAAACCCCTTTTCGTCTATGTTGTCAGCATATTCTTCAGTAGTAAGACCTAAGAAGTACGCCAAATGCAACAAACACATATTCCAGTTGAGCTGACGCATGCGTTGTTTGATGTGGGGCGGTAAGTTGAAGCTACCAAGAAAACGCACAATTCTAGGTTCATTCGTGATTTCAAGCTTTTTAGTCATCTCGAAAGCAAGCATTGTGCCATAGCTATAACCAGCTAGCGCATAGGGACCATGCGGCTGCCGCTTCCGAATCGCCGTTATGTATGTGTCAACAGCCTCGCCAATAGAGCCAAAGCGTTTGTGATCTGGTTCAAAGCCCCTTGCTCGCAGAGCATATATCGGTCGGTCATCGTCAGCAAGATGTTGAGATAGTCCGAAAAATACAAGGACTTCACCAGCACCTGGATGCACTAACCACAGAGGTGTCTTTGCACCACTTGATCGGAGTGTAACAACTGGATCGTAATCATCCACCGTAGGTGCCTTGAAAAACTTGGCGTCCAAAGCTGCAGCCTGTGACTTAGCAGTAGGGTGTTTCATTAACAAAATTACGGGAATAGATCTTTGTAAACGATTGTCAATCAAATGCTTCAGTCTAATGAAATCCATTGAGGTGAAACCCAGATCAAACAAAGATGTATCGACATCAATTAGATTGGTGGCAATGCCACTTGTCTTGGAACAGTCATCGATGTAGCCCGCCTCGGCTTCGCTGATGTAATCGTGCCCAATTCCACTCTGCTTAGAATTTTGAATGTTTCGATTGTTGACCGATGTATGTTTACATCATCAGCAAAAACATCATTTTCAAACAGAGATCTCATCTTAGCTCGTGATATTTTTCCCAGCGTAGATATTGGAAGGAGGTATAGCGACTCTTGTCTAAGCGAGAAGATAAAGGGTCGAGATCCAGTGCAAGTCACGCATACTTGAACCACCAAGCTATCTATCTCAATCATGTCCTCCGCTCGAATAGACAATTCCGCTGGAGTGTATGCGACAGTAAATTGCTCTGTATTACCTGTCCAAGAAGGGAAAATAATAAGCCGGTCTACTCGGCTGCCCAAGGCTTGATCCATCGAGGCTTGTACATCAGCGGTGATGAACTTGACGCCGTTGATATTGATAACATCTTGCACTCGACCTATCAGGTTCAGATTACCATTGTGATCAATGCTCGCTTTATCACCAGTACGGAACCAACCATCGGTGGTAAAAGCCTCTTCGGTTGCTTCTGGATTTCGATAGTAGCCTTTGAAAACAACCTCACCACGAACTTCCAGGTCACCAGGCTGGTTTGATACCGCCATAATCCTGTGTGGACTCGTGTCTCCTGCAAATACGGTGACACGCCTCTCTATGCCTTTCATGCACTTTCCAACAGATGCAAGAATGTATCCGTTGGCAACATCATAATCCGGACACTTGAGGTTGAAAATAGCTCCCGCACAAGTCTCTGTCATCCCAAATCCCGTGGTAATGACGTTGCGAGGTGATCCATATTTCTCGAGCAAGTCAGATGTTTCAATACAAGTTTTGACATCATTTGCCTCCCCACCCGATGCTAGGATTACCAGATTTGATAAGTCCCACCTCGGCGTAATATGCTCAGCTGCCGATCGCACCGTCGTTACCAATTTGGCCAAGAAGAAGTTGGGAGCGAATGAACGTGAGATGCGATGGTGGGAAAGGAGATCAAGAAAAGTGGTTGGCGAAGAAACAATATTTGCGGCATGAACATGGACCTGATCAACGCCGAGGTACATAGCCTGTAGATGAATCTCAACTAGACTTGCGACATGATCAAGCCCAATCCAATTCAGGAAAGGGCGGTCAGACGGAAGTGGGCGCAGAGAGGCTTTTCCAGTAATTGCTTTGAAGATCTGGTTATGCGTGAGGGGTACTGCCTTAGGGATCCCGGTACTTCCAGAGGTTAACATTAGGACAGCTGGGTCTAAGAAAATATGTCGACTTTCCTTCGCTGCTTTCGTATCCCTGAGATCTTTGAGCTACAAGCATGGCTTCGATGGTGTGCACCTGTAGACCATGGGCTCCCGCGAACAGATGAAGAGAATCTGCTCTAGCAATACAGATTGGTGACCCTAAAAGTTCCGATAGTCCTTGTATATGCCTCTGCCGATGCTGCTCGACATTGCTGAAAGAAGAGGAGAGAACCGGTAGACCATTAGCGTATAGAACGGACCAGAACCAAAGTATGGCATCCCAGTGATTGTTCACATGAATAAGTACAGGACGACCCTCTTTGAACTCTTTAAGAGACCGAATGACACAGGAGTGTTGCTTTGCTTCGATCCGAAGACTACTGTATGAAATATCTAGAGGCTCCGAGACATTTCCAAGGGGGTAGAACAAGAGCCTTGAGTTTCCAAATTCGGCTCTATGCGCGAGAAGATCTTGAACGCTGCTCCAATTTGAACCATGTTGTGGGATATCTAAAGATCCCATTGTAATGTGCTTTAAATGTATGAATTTCAAAAATTTCCTGCTCAGTAAGATAAGTGCCAAATTGGCTAAAAAATGATCGCTATTTGTAGTCATGTTCATCTTGAGACTAGCATTTACGTTTTGCAGCCAACTTGTAGCCTTGCAATGTTAGGTTCCCTACGCTTACCGCAAACAAGGGATGTGTAGAACGATAACATCAGAGGGCGAACCTATAGTACCAGGATTAGTAGTGCTGATAGAACCCCCCCAACTGTGGCGCGGTTCGCCGTCCCCATGTCATCTAGCTCTCTAGGTATATATGCAAGCACGGGGTTTGTTTGCATTGTCGTTCCTTTGATGATAGCTATCGATTCTAGTAGCGGGTAAGCACACCTCCTGCATACAATACCACTATCGAGCTTCAGTAAATCTAATTATATGAATCGCAGTGGATTAGATTCGTCTGGCTGCTTATTATACTAAAAGGGCCGGAACTATCAGTACTACATTTCGACTCATGACTATGAAAGAGATGCATGACTTCGGGCTTTCAAGCGCTTCTATCCAACTACGGATGCAGATGCGCTCGACGTGAGTTTGATGCAATACCCCCACCGTGATTCAAACGCTCTTCGTACACCGCTAATTCGCATTGGTGCAAGAGAAGATATACCACAATAAGATAATGTACCAAAGGATCCATCTTTGTTGCCTCATTAGTAAGAGAATTTACATGCCATCAACTAAGCCTTTGTGAGCCGTATTCCGAGTTTCTTTGCAGTAATATATGATCCAATCAACGGCCAATTGCACAGTTTTCCATCCTGCCCTAAATATTTTGATATTCCAGCATCCCTCACAACAAATACAGAAACCCTTTCAACTGCAATCGAACTTGCAAAACATCTACAACTGGAGTAGCAACATGGCTGCAAATACTTCCATTCCGCGTATTTCATACCCTGCAGAGAAAATAAGCACCTCGGTCACAAATTTGAACAAGGTGTTATCAGAACAGCATGCCGCATCACCCTCCTTCCATGAAGACTCAACAATATCGCTCCCGAAGGAAGCTTCCGATGTACAGGATGCAATCCTTGATGCAACGATGGAACTTCATGATCTACTTTTGGATCCCCTTACTCTGATCTACAAGTATAACGGGGTAAATATCTTCTCAATTTAGAACGATGCTGTGATCTAACTTATTCCAGCATAATAATCCAGTGTGCTTGCAAACAATCGCTCGCTTCAACATCGCTGGTATGATTCCGGCGGGCGGTCACATTTCATTTGCAGAAGTGGCCCAAAAGTCAGGTCTGAGTGAACAGATTATCACTCGTATCATTCGTCATGCTATAACCATGCGAGTGTTTAAAGAACCTCAGCCACGCATTCTTGCTCATACCAGAACCTCCAAAATGCTAGCCAACCCAATTATGAACGACTGGCTGAAAGTTGGAACCGAGGAGATGTGGCCTGCCGCAGTCAAGGTTAGTTTCCGATACTGTTATTACTATCTCACGTGAGACCAAGACTAAGGGAGGATTCATAAAGATGCTGGATGCCCTCGAGAAATGGCCGGGATCACAGGAAGCCAATGAGACAGTAGGTCTCAAAATTACCATGACTGAGATGGCAGGCTGCTTACCTCAAGCTATAGGGATTCTCTTTATCAAATAATACGACCGAATCCATTTATACTATCATTGGAAGCAGCCCCGAGCGAGCAGTTCGTTTTTCAAACTCAATGAAAGTGTTCTCCACAAGACCGGAATATGATCCATCGTATATTGTTGATTGTTACGATTGGGCTTCTTTGGGACAGGCTCAGGTTGT